>BRXU01000043.1:600000-791898 GCA_030267565.1 Pleodorina starrii
CAGGCACTTGACCTGCCTTAACTCCTTTTCTCTATCGAATTTTTTAAATCTGCAAAGCGTGCGTGGCTCCTAGGCTCAATGCGCATCCGTCGTACTGGTCTAACCAACATAAGGCCACAGGGGTGTGCGAGCAAAGCGCCGTACGTGGCCTGAAGCGCAGCCGCAGCTCTTGGCTCTGAGCAGGGCGTTTAGTCCAAGAGACGCTGTTCACGTAGGAGTCCTTTTCTTGCGACGGCGCCCATTGTACATGATTTTCCCCACATAGCAGCTACTTTTGGTATGCGCGGGAGGCGCTTAGAGCTTTCGGACGCGAAAGGGCTTGCGTTGGCATTTACCCTTAGGCTCAGCATGGGGTAGGGGTGGCCGTGGGTGTGGACGGACTCCCATGACCGCCATTTACGTTCCATTAGTGAATTGCACGCCCGCTTCGCCACGATTCTACCGTATTGTGTGTTCATAAGACGAGGTTGTGGGGCGCTGGGCTATTGGAATGAATTGGCGACTGGAGATGACCCTTTTCCGGTAGGGGTACGATCGGTGGTCCTGGCGGACGGCTCGGTCACGTTTGTACTCAAACCCTGGCTAAAATTGAACCCGCATTCATTACAATTTGTTTTATAGTACACACCTTACCTAGTAAGGATTATTACGGAAAAAGTCCGGCGGCAAACGGTGCAGGCCTGGGTCCGGCAGCGGCCATTAAGTGGGCACAGGGCCCTCTAAACGTTCGGGCCCGAACTTATGTCTTTTAGTGTATGTAGCGGTCTGCTGGTAGCAGAATGAAGACTTTCAGATGGCACGCAGAGTTTGGGATTCATGTATGTATGCATTCGTTCAGTGATAAAGGAAATTTGACGTAGCTAGATGTTTACGGCGGGTGGAAATGCTGTGTTTACCGACCTGCTATCGGACGGACACGGCTTGCGCTTCTCAAGCGAACAAATGGTTCCGCCGGTCGTTCCCCGCCTGCTGTTGTTTCAGGCGGCTTCCACAGTGCTGTCAAGGTCGCTTATGTGTTCTATTCCCTAGATAGCCACATGACGGGACAACGAAGATCCTCTATCCTGAACCCTGACATTGAAGACAGAACATGGAACGCGTAGCATGTATGCCCAGTAGCGGCGCATTTTTGGGCGGGGCCCCAGCGCGAAGCGCCCAGGGGGGCCCCGCCCTGTAGGATTACCCATGTCCGTGGGTTCTGGGTTCTGGGTTCTGGGAAGTAATTGGACAAGTGTAGACTTTCGGTCAACGGAAAGTCTGCATAAGTAAAAGATTACATTCTTTATTGCACGGTAAACTTATTATTGGAACCCAACATCGCATGAGTACAAACCAGTTTGGCAGCCTCCATGGACCGAGGCCGAGGTCAAACCATCACCTCTCGGCCTATATATTTCCAGAAGAGTCATCGTTCCTTAAGGTGGAATTCTGACATGACGGCGTGAAATGAATCTTCGTTTCGGAAACAAACTATGTTTGCATTGCGAACATTCTTCCCGCGACCACACCACAGCAGCTCTGCTAGCCGGTCCGATCGTCTTGACGCATATTACTATTACAAAGGTTGCAAGGAGCAAACCATGAGGGGCAAACTGCTGGTTGTTGGACGCCAAGCCGCAAATTGCACGCACGATGCAGCCCTATGCAGCGGTCTTCTGCGGGCCGCCCAACAAGTCCAGTCGGCAACCTAGGGGATGGACTTCTACATTCCCTGTCCTAATGTTATAGCAGTCAAGCCTCCTCTACGGCGAATACCTCGTCGGCAACTGCACGTCGTCGCTACCCTCGCAAACAGTTCCGCTGTCCTTCTATTGGCAAGTCAGCCTGCGTGATGTGTAAATGATACACTCCATGTCTACTGTCAAGTAACTTCAGCCAATGCGCTGGCCGGAAGAGTTGCACAGTGCCGAGACGGCGCGCGATGCTAAACATGGGTCGGATTGCTGAAGCCGAAGGCATTTCAGATATAAAGCTCTGGCTGCCTATCAGCAGGAATGTCGATGCGACACTCTCACAGTTGACGCCCTCGCCGCTCGCTTTGGAAATGCCGTATTTCGGTCGATGCGCACATGCGCTCATGCACCCGACGGGATGACGCGCTTCGCGCGGCGCCGGCAGGCCTTGATAACGACTCGGCTAGCAGGCATTTCGGGAAACAGCTCTGGCTGTCTATCAGCAGGAATGTCGACACTCTCACATTTCACGCCCTCGCCGCCCTAGCACTCAACTTAACCCGTACGGATTTAGTGGGGCCCCGCCCTTTTTCCGGCTTCAAGGAAGCCGACACCAACCCCTTGTTCTTGTCCCCTTGGTTTTCCCTACTTAGATTCTTATCCCTAGATACCGCCCAGGTCCCAGGTACGACGCAGAAAGCTTGCATGTAGATGTTGACGTACACTATCTATCCGTCCCACCTACGTTCTTACCTGTATTTCCTCGGGCTGCCACAGGTAACGCCCTGCCAGCGGCGTTCGGACATTGGAAGGCAGAGCAGCAGAACCTGTGCGCGGCGCAAGGCGCGGTGCCATTGCAGCAGTATTGCGGAACAGGCTAACGTAAGCGGCGGCATCTGTGCCGTTAACGGGAGGCATCTATGTGTGTCACGAACGCACCATGGGCCGTCACAAATCGAGCCGAGGCGCCCAAAGCTTCCACATTCTGCAATGTGTTGTTCACTACAATTCTAGCAGCTTCTCTGACGCTTAAGGTCGGCCGTCGACCCAGCAGCCCACTCTTGGCAGGTGGGGCCCGCGTCATCGTTATCGGCTGCTTTTATTTACGTGTGATCCTTCACACGAATTTATACTGCTGATGCGCGTGATTGAGCATTGTCTCTTTTAGCGGTACGATACACAGAAACAAGCAAGATGGCAGTGATCAAGCACGTAGGACGGAGCAAGGTGAAAACGAAAAAAGATACGAGTTCAGACAACAACAAATAGAGTCATACATGTAATGTTAAGTCAGCTCAGCCGTGCCAAGTAAGCAGAGGAAATTGCCGCGAAATAATCAAACGTGGATTGATTAGACCCTATTAGACGCGACATAGTTTGGCGCAGAAATGAAAGCACACAGCAGGCACATCGGGACGAGTGGTACGACATTTTCAACCTGGCGCACCGGTGCCTAAAACCCGGAAGTCCTGCCGTTGGGCCGTTGGGCCGTTGGGCCGTTGGAAGTCCTGCCGTTGGGCCCTGTTCGCCATCCTGCGGACTGCGGCGGCCCGCTTGCTCGTGCTGGGCAACCCCGCCGCGCCCCCTCCTGCCCCGCCGGGCGGCGGGTTGGGCTCGGCGGTGCCCCCCTTGCCCCTGACTGCCTTCGTCGGCCCGGCGGTGCAGCTGCACACAGTTGCCCAAGCCAAGACGCTCGGTGTGGGCCTCCGAAACGACGCTCAGACCGTGCCGGTGCCGCTTGCTGGGGTGGAGTCCGCGCTGGCTGTGGTCGCGCGGCCGCATCTCAGCACTTTCGGCCTGGCGGCGGCAGCGTCGGCCTACGCCCTCAGCAAAGCGCTCTACCACATGGAGTTCCAGGGTCTGCCCCCTCACACCGACCTCGACCGCCTTCTTGGCCTCACCGTCGCGGTTGTGGAGCGGCGGATGACCCCCGCCATGTATGTGGCTGCACCCAACACCCGCCTCGTCGGGGTGAGCTTGGGGGTCCTCGCCCTGCCCCCCGCCGCCGGCGGCTTTGGGCTCCTGCCGCTTGTGGCCCACGTCCGCGCCCGGCACGAGGTGGCGGCGGTGCGCTGTGCCGCCGGGGCGGCCGGCCTCCTCCCGGCCGACCCGCCCCGGGCTGATATCGCCTTGCATCTGCTGCGACGGTGCCACCCGGCGGCCCACCCCTTGTGCCTCTTGGCCCCTTGGGGCGGCCGTGTTCGTGGGGCTCCGGGCCCTCTTGCGCCCCGTGGATGCCCTGCGTTCGCCCGGCTGCTCGGTGCAGTTGCCCCTCATCGTCCCGGACCCCGACGCCATTGTGGGTCCCTGGTGCTACACTGCTACTCGGCGCCGCTGTGGACCAACCCGGCCCTCCTGGGCCCCGCCGGCGCGTGCCTGGAGGTCACCTTCCCTGCCCTCTTCGGGCTGTGCGGTCTTGCCACCCTCGGTGTCGCTGTGCGCTACTGGGACGCGCTCGCGCCGGTGCGCATCGCTCTCTCGGAGGCGCGTCGTCGGCCTGTGTGTCCCCCCGCCGCTGTACCTTGCAGCTGTGGCAGCTGGTCCTGCGAGGCGTGCTGGGCTACGGGGAGCTTGGTGCAGCGGTGAATGCCACCCTGCCTTCCATCTTGGCCCAGCTGGACGCCCTTTGGGGCCTCGTCCCCGTCAGCTGGGTGGCGGCGGCCCGGCATGTCGCCGCCGGCAATGTGTCTGTGCATGCCTCCCCCCCGGAAGGCCTGGGCGGAGCTGCTCCAGGGGCTCGCCTGGTGCCCCGCTGGCGGGCTACCCACGCCCGTCCTGGGCACCTCCGTCAAGCGCGGCGCCCACCTGCAGCTAGCGTTTGCGGCTTTCCGTGACACCCTGCGCCGCCTCTGGCGGCTGCGGTGGGAGAACGACCACAAGGAGGCGCTCTGGCGGCTGGCCTGCGTGGGCAGGCAGGTCGTGGGAGGGCTGCCTACTGCCCGTGCGGTGCAACGGTTGCACAGGAGATATAGAGGCGGTGTTGGGTACGTCGGCATCTGTTTTTGGGGCTGTCCTTGCGCGAGGAACTGGACGCCGTGTTGGTGCCGTCGGGCGGCTCGGCGGTGCAGCGGTTTCAGCTCTGGCACAGGCAAATGGCTAGGGTCATGCGTACTCTCGCCGTCCCCAGACTGACGGACTGGCCTCGCTGCCCGGACCCACCCGCATCGCTCTCACCGTAGCTCCGGCCCCAACAACACGCACGCATGGTCCTCATCTCCGAGCCCCACGTCAATCGCTGCAGAGCTCCTGCAAACCACCCCACCGCCAGAGAACAACACCCGGGTCACCAAATTATCGACTTCACCGGCCTGACAATCTGGCATGACGCGACCATGCTTGTTGTGACGCAATACATTCGGTGGCTGAGAATGGAAGTGCTGGGCAATCATCAGCCGCTTAGTGTTCGTATCTTCGTCGTCCGGATGATCCGACGGCCCGAAGGGCTGTTTTGGGCGAACGGCCGAAGGCCCGTTCGTCCGTCCGGACGAACAAAACACTGGCCGAAGGCCGGCGTTCGTCCACTGCCCAAACGAAGGGATGACCGAAATGTACCCCATTCGTCTGGCCGGACAAATGATTCCTCTTCTGGCTCGGGTCAGGACCGGGGCCCGTGCCCGTGCCGAGGCGGGCCGGGGCAGTTTGCTGCAGCGGCATGTGCCGTACCCAAGCACTTGACGCCGGGTAGTACCTCGAAGCATAGTATACAATTTACAGCATTCGGCTAGTGTTCAAACTCTGATGGTGGATCGGGTGATCTCAAGGGTTTTCGGCCGGTTTCAGGCGTTCGTCCGGTTCGTCCGGCCGGACGAACGAAAGACGGCCCCGGAGGGGCCGTTCGTCCACCAGCCAACGTGCGAAGCGGGCCAAACGGGCCCCTTTCGTCCACAGGGACGAAAGCCCAAAAATAAGATACGAACACTGCAGCCGCTGCTCACAAATATTCTGATCACTGCAATACGAGGCCGCACCCCCCCAGCCGAGTCCATCCACACGCGCTCGCCGCACGGGCGCCAAAGTGATCCGAGCTCATTAGCAACTGCCTGCCTGCTGCCAGACCTCGCGGAATGCCGAGGCATGCAAGAAAAAAAAGGTTCGCCAACTCCTCGAATCCTACAACTGAGTTCTACCACAGACCACTCGTGCAGCACCTCTCACGGCGGCTTCCCAAACTGGCCCTGGACGTAGTAGTGAAACTCTTGCATGCCCTTGAACACGAGTACTGGTCGTACTTCTAGCCAACCTTTATACCAGTGGCTCGCGAAAAAACGTTACGGGAGGCTGTCCACCTCGTAAAAACAACTTGCGGTTGAGGCTCGCCCCAACCTCTCAACTGCTCGCATGCCCAAATACGAGGACTTCAGATTGCGTCGAATACACACCAATAAGATAGCTACAAATCGGACGAGCAGGCGGAAAGGTCGGGGCCCGCGTACACTGGCTTGCCGACCACTTCTGGAATCTTCTGCGGTCCGGCGCACGCGCCCAAGAACTGCCATCTCGATCCCCGGCCCTCGGTCGCAGCCACTGACCCAATTAACAACTGCCGCACGCGCCTTGACAGTCCTCCTTCGAACATCCGAACACCCAAGTGACAAGAAGCATATGTTACAAACCCCCACTAATCTCCTAAACCTAGCCCTCAGCCCTGGCACTGCCCCACGGCGGCCAGCTGCAGCCTCAGGTACGACAGCTCGTCCTTCAGCACCGGCGCCGACGCAAACAGCCCCAGCGGCGCCATCCGCATCAGCGCTGCCCACTGCTCCCGCAGCTCCTCAAGCGCGGCAGCCCGGTCGCCCGCGGCAGCAGCCCGCCGGCGGCACTTGCGGCAGCGGGGCCGCCCGCACTTCGGCACACCCCCGGGCGCCACGGAGCCAGGGGCAGCCGCCTCAGCCGCCTTACCGGACGCAGGCGCAGGCGCCGCCTCGTCCTTCTGCTGATTACTCTGTGGATGCGGCTGCTCCTTCAGCGGCCAGCCGTCCGCCTCCGACAGCAGCAGCAGCGCCGCCGCCAGCTTCTCCGCGGCCAGATCAGGCAGGCCCAGATCGCACCCGCAACCACCGTCCGTGCGCTCGCCTTTGCCGCCCTGGACCTCACCCCGCGCGGGTGCAGGGAACCCGCCGCCGCCGCCGCCACCGCTGCCGGCGCAATGAGCAGCGGTCGAGGGGTCTGACCCGTGGGTCGACAGGACCGCAGACGACACTGCCGGAGCCGACACCGGCGGTGGCACAACGGTGGCGGCCGCCGCAATCGCTGCCGCGCCGGCCGGCCGCATGAAGGCCGTGATGTCGGGCTGTGACACGTGGTTGCAGCCCCGGTGGCGCCTGAGCCAGTAGTCCACCAGTTTGAACATGTTGGTGAAGCGCAGCTCGTCAGCCACCAGCGTCTGGACCTGCGAGGGCCAGGGGCCAGGGACACGGGGGCAACCGGGGGCCGCAGCGGGCCAGCCATGATCCGTCATGATGCGACAGCGTGCGCCACAACCGGATAGGCCTGTGGGCGTACGCCGGGCCCGGGGTGGCTCGGGATAGGGTCATCGGGTAGCAGTGGTGGCAGCCTCACAACAATACATTTGAACCCCTTCAAAGTCCCCAGGCAATGGGGAGCTCGACGGCCCGGCTTCCTGCATTGAGAAGTGACAATACGTGTCCGCCCATGGCAATGAAGCGGCGAGGAGCCGTAGGTGCCCAGCGCCTTCCTGGCTGGCTGCCAGACTTCCCAACCCGTATCCCTCCTCAATGCCAACCAGCACCTGCCCCCCCTACTCCTACCCCTTCCCCCCGCACCTCCCCCCACCACCACACATACCTGCGGGGGAACGCAGTGGTGCTCCAGGGGCTCTCCGTGGCAGCAGCTGCTGTGGCCGCTGCTTAGCGACCTGCGGCGGGCAAGCAGAGGACATCGAGAGGGGAAGGGGGTGTGTGCGGTTGCGTACTGTGAGGAACCTGCCTGTCAACAGGCCGCGGGCACGGGACACGTCCCCTTCACTGGCCACTTCCTCCCACCCTTCCCCACATTATCCCAACCCGTCAAACGCTGTCCGAGGCCCCACCACCATGCCTTCTCCAATCCCATCCTCTTGCCCTTCCTCCAGTAGCCACGCACCCCGCCACTCACCCCGTCAGGCTGCTCTCGCTGGCACCAGCTGAGTCCAGTAGCGAGCCCGCGTCACTGCGGGAGGACAGACTGGCGCTGCTGTCGATCTGGACGGACGTAAAGCCGGGGCCGCCGGCCGCACCCGCCAAATTGGGGCCGACGCCGGCGTCACCTGCCAGGCTCGCGGCAACAGGGCTGCAGCCGGCGTTGTCGCTGCGACACCTCTCAAACACCGACGCTGTCAGAACCGGTAGAGAACGCGGCTGAGAGGCCGCGCAGTCGACCTGCATGCCGCCAACGAGCGGATTCGCCATTGTGCCGCCAGCGGCGGCAGCGGCAACTCCAGCTGCCGCCTCCACCGCCGCGACGGCCGCCTCCGTCAGCAGATGCCGCTGCTTCGGTCCCCTCCTCGCCTTGCCGCCGCAACGGGCCCCACGCAACGAGCTGTTACAGGGCGCCAGCCTGACGGAGGGCGGGTCCGGGGCCGCAGCGGTGCAAACGGCGGCGGCGGGGGTTCCCTCCTCGCGGACAACAGCCAGCCCGGCTCCAGCCGCCTCGCCACCGCCATCCCCACCGCTCATCAGGCAGCAGCTGCAACAGGGTCCACGGCGCAGCTGCCCGACGTAGGCCAGCGGCGGCCGCCTGGTCAGCAGCGCGCACACACTCTCCAGGGGGGCCGCGGCCACCAGCGAGCACACCAGCGAATCAAGGCTGGGTACGCCACCCCTGCTGCGGCCGCGCTCACCCTCGCTACTTGAGGTTGCGCCCCCCGCCGACTCGGCAGCGTCCTCCTCTTCCTCCTCCTCACCATGCCCCGCGGTATCACTCTCACCGCCATCGTTGCCGGTGAGACCAGCCGCCTCGGGTCGGTCCGGTTCCGCCAGCAGTTGCGCCAGCAGGGCCGGTGCCTCCACCATCAAGAAGCGGTGAGCGGCCGCCCAGCGGGGCTCCGGAGAGGGCTGGGGAGGAGCTGGGGCTAAACACGTCGAGTCGCCGCCGCTGCAGCTCCCAACGCCCGTTGGCCGCTCCGCCGCTGTGTCAAGGTCCGCCGCGGCGGCGCAGGCCAGCCCGGACGCTTTACAAGGGGACTGCCGCGGCCTGTCCTGAGCCGCAGCCAGCTCCGACAGTGCGTGTTGCGCTGTGCCGAGGTCCATCTCCCGCCGCTGCCCTAGCCCCACGTCCACGTCCACGTCCGCGTGCGGGCCCGGGTCCAGGTCCAGGTCCATGGAGAAGAGGGCCGACTCGCGGGGGCAGCGGCTGCTCAACAGCATGAAACCGCGGGGCCGGCCTGGGCAGGGGAACGAGCGAGGGCAGGAGGAGGAGGAAAGCGATGCGAGGTGTTGGTTCGGAAAGCAAGAAGGGAATGTGGTGAAGGGGCATGACCAAATTGCGATGCCTGGGGGGCTAGCTTACAAGGACGCGACGAAATTGAAATAAGGCCAGCTGGATCAATTCCTGTAGAAAGTGACACGGCTGGTCAATGTCCAGGTCTGCAACCTGTCCTCGTCACAACAGCCGCACCGCCTGACTTGTGCCCCAGGCGCACGCCCGCAACCACGCACGCACCGAGGGACGTCCGACATCTGACCAACCATACCGGCAAAGCGACGGTTAGAACCCAGACGACCCGATGGGCTGTTCGCGGCGTTATGCCATCAGTCAGCAAGCCCCCACCTCGACGCATCCGTTCAACCGCGTGACTGCCTCCACGCATTCCGCTCCCAATAGCCGCCTGCTCTGCCTCCAACTCAGGGCCACCTATGAAAGGCACTCATGTGCCCCACCATTGCAAGGCCTGCTTACCCACATCCCCCACCCACCCACCCACCGACCAGTTCCCACACCCCCTCAACTCCAAAGCCTCACCGATGGCTGGGTCGAGATGCCCCATGGCCTCCATCAGCTCGTCCACCGCCACCCAGTGCGGGGAGTACTTGAAGCGGGCCTGGGGGGAAGCGGCGGGGGGCAGGCCGGGCAGGGATCTTTTTGCCGGCCATGCGGGGGAGTGCCCATGAGCTACGATGTGCCCGCTGCGCGAGCTTGGTTTCAGAGCTCGAGTATCTGCAGCCAAGCCTGAAAGTCGTCCTTACAGCATCAACAATGCTCCCGATCATTTGCCCCAGGGCGTACTGCCGGTCTGCATCTCGACTTACCAGCCCATCCGCGATCAAATCTCCTTCGGAATGCCGGGCCCCATTCTTGAAACTCGCACTTGGCACACGCGGCCACACGCAACCATACCGGCCGATTTCATTCCCCGATCCCCTCCGGGAGGCCCATCGGGGCAGTTCCTCACCTCACCGCCGTTCCCTCCCGCCAGTACAAATACCCCTCCACAAACCCCCAATCCACACCCCCAATCCACGGCCCGCCCCTCTCACCACGTCCAGGATGAGTACCATGTCCCTCTGCGGGTTGTAGCCGCCGACCGGGGAGAAATGGCCGTCGCCGCTTTGCTGAAACGTCTTGCGGCTGTACGACACCACCATGTGCCGGTCCTGAAGGTGGGGAGAGGCAAGAAGGAAGGGCAGAGTGTTTCGCGTCGCGTGCAGTTGGGCAGACGGGGCTGGCACACACCACTGGGACGGAGGGGCCACAACAGTTGGCCACAGCGGGGCACCGCGCCCCTCCCCGATCATGGCCTCAACCTGCGACCCCTGCTCCACCACGCCATCGGTCAAGTGGCGCCTCAACCTCCAGTGGCTACTCCAGCATACATGTGGCGTGATTGGCCCTGTGCCGCCTGCTGGCGTGGACGGGGCCTCCGCAGCCCAACCGTGATAACATGACCGCATGTACGGTTGTGTAATCCTTGGGCACCTTTGGGCACTGTTCGCGCCGACGAACAGCAGGCATCATTGCCAGACCGCATACCCCATTCCATTAAACATCACGCAGCTACCCCGAGGAGGCGGCTTCACGGTGGCAGGTCACTTCCCCCCCCCACCCACCTCGCTCGCGCACACCTCCCGCAACAGTCTCCGGAAGGTGAGTCCGTCAAAGGTGCCGTACCGATGCACGGACACGTCAGCGCCATTGCATCGAGCCAGGCAGGCCGCCTGCGCAGGTGGGGTGGAGAGCGTGTGTTGTTGCGCGGGCAGGATTAAACGGGGTCGCGCAGGTTCCTTGGACAGGATGTGGCGGGACGCAAATGGGTTGAGGTGAGATTCGAGTGGAGGCTGTGTATAAGCTAAAAGGTAAACTCCGTTTGGTTTGAGCTGGGGTGTTATGGGCTCGGTCGCAGCTGATGGATCGCGGAACAGACATGCTTCCGGACAGGAAACCAGTATGAGAACAGGTATCAAGACAGCACAAAATTGGAGCGGGACCATGACCTGGCGCAAACGGCCCTCGCGCCTCATCCCTCACGCTGCGGCGGACCACCACCAGTCATACCGTTCGCGCTTTCATTCCCACATCAACCGCCCCCTCCCAACGAGTTCCCCACCGCCTTGCCACGTGGGTGAAGCGGTCGCAACCCGCGCTGCAGCGCGCCTACAACGTCCTCTGTAACCCGCCTCTCTCAAGTCGCTACGACCAACACAACGACTACGTGCCCGTCCCTTGCCCCGGCCCTGTGCCTCGCCCCCCATACCTGATTGAGCGTAATTCCGTCCCGCTTGATATCCTCCATAGTCTTACAACAGTCCAGCATGGTTTCGGTGAACCAGCGCCAGGCGCCCTTCCAGGTGCGGCGCGGATCAATTCCCAGCGCGTTGAGTGTCATGGACACCGCCGCCAGGCCGCAGTACTGGGGCTCCTCCTGGGTGCTGCGCGCGGCGTCGGGTGGCAAAACGGGGATTGGGGATGAGTTGATATGGGCCATGATTGGAGTAGAAACCAAAGTTGTAAAGATCGGCATGCAAGGGGCTGCGTGCCTTTAGTGAGCCGTGGGCGGGGCCAGGAGGTGGTGGTGTGCCCCCCGGCTGGCGCCGACAACAGATGGGTTACAAGCTGGTTGGTAGTTAATTTGGTGTCGTAAGCCCCTATAATTGACGCTTCGGTTGCCGCTGCAAGGCTGCAGTTGCCACATATGCGAGGATGATAAACCCTAACCCAGTTCTATGTTAACGCACGTACATGAATTGTTCAATAAGCTTGAAAAACCCAACCATGGTGCCAAGCTGCAGAGCTTCCGCAAATACCTCCCTCCCTGCAAACAGGCGACGGCAAAACAAACGGCAATTTGCTGAAACCATATTAAGGTGCATACCATAGCCTACTTCTACGCATTATTATGATGCTCTCTATCAATGATCCTTTGTCTCGCACAGGCGCTTCCACAACGGCCGCGCCAAGGCAGTCTTCAAGAAGCGTGTCATTACCTTGGGCGGACGAGAAAGCGATGGCTGGCGGCGATGGCAGCTCCCGCTTGTAGTATGTCCTCTTATTTCCTGACTGCGCCATGGCTCCCCACGTGCGTGGTGTCCGTGAGAGGCTCGCTGGAACGCAGGTCGCTACCGTGGGTCGCTGCTCGGATTATGCATATTTAATATGAGGAGTCACAAAGAATTCTTCACTTTATGGAGGCAATGCTACAATAGTCCATGCCCAATAGATATACCGATGCGCAAGCATATACCGGAGAACATGCAGTACGGTTCCCTCACACCTGCTCTGTCAGACAAAGACGCGCAAACGATTACTATAAGGCAAGACCTTGGGGCAAAGGGGCGAGTTGCGCACATTCCTCCTCAGTTAGGCACGTGGTGCAGTATGGTACTGCACGTCTATCTGGGTAGGACGACGAACGGCTCTCTGCGAAATCAAGTGCCGTCCGGGAAGGGTTTGCCTGTAACGGCGCCACTCAAATTCTTACTTTTACCTGCGGGATGACCAACTTTTACCTGCGGGATGACCAAAGCGCTGCGGGAATCACTGCAGGGCTTCAGCGACAGGCTCATGTCGGCCTTTGTTCAGTTGTCCCCGACTGCGGAATAGCTGCCTTCAGCCGCGCATCTCGGTAGAGCGCATATCGCTCCCAACCCCCCCCTAAACCGCCCATAAGGGGGCGACCCACTCTGCCCGCCAAGGGTTCGGCGGATTGCCCCGAACGGCCAGGCTCAATAACTTTGGCTGGGGCGACACGACACTCGAAACCATTGCACCCAACTTCCATTACACCCTGGGCTGGTCCCCCGCGCCGTTTGTCCCGGCCGCGGGCGCCTCCAGCCCGGCTGGCTCCAAGTCCATCCGCACCACCACGTACAGGAACAGGTCGGGCGAGTGCATCGCGGCGTGCAGCCAGGCGATGGGGGCAGCCAGCGGAGGGCAGATGCCGCCCACCAGCACACGGCAGGACGGCCATGCTGCGCCGCCCCCGCCCCCGGAAGCCCCGCACCCCGGCCCGTCGCTCGAAGGCCCTGATCCCGCCAACCCTGCCGCCTCGGCCACGTCACTCGCAGCCGCTGTCGTTGCCGTGACCTCTTCAGCAGGCATCGTCGCCGCCAGACCTGTCCGGTTCATCGTGGCTGCACACGGCGAGCCCTCGGCGACCTGGTTGCCCGGGGCTCGGACAGCCATGCCCTGCTCCGGCTCCGGAGCCCGCTCACTGCTCCCCTCACACCCGTCACCAACTCCCTGCTCCGATGAGAGCCCCGCCGTCTCCGACTCCGCTGTCGGGGTTAGCCCCGATGCCGCTGCCTCAGCACCTCCGCCCACCGCCCTGGGAAGGCTGTCAGCAGCTGCTGTCCCCCGAGGCCCCGCCGCCCCAGCAGCTCCTGACTGGCCACCCGCCGCCCCGTCCCCTGGTGCCCGCGAGGTAGCAGTCCCTGCAAGGCAACGTGAATCCGCCGCAGCCGAGGAGCCAGCTCCGTCTCCGTCACCATGGCCAGGTCCACTGCTGGGGGAAGGGGCGACAGCCGCTGCGGATGGTCCTTCCGTCCCCCGTTCCCGACCCAGGCCACCTGATACGCCGACGGTTGGGGCCCTGCTGCCCTGCACGTCTGCACCTGCTACCGCTGCCTCCGCAGGGGCGCCCTGGTCTGGCTCCTGCGCCGGCCGCACTGCAGAAGACGGCCCCGTCGCCGCTCGTGCCGTTACCCCTGCCCCAGCCCCCGCCGGTCGTGGCTGCGGGAACACGTGCGGCAGCAAGCTGTGCAGCAGGTGCGCCAGGGTGGTGGGCTCTCCGCCTGCACACTGCAGCGCGGGCACGGGCCGGCTGGTGGACACGATGCTTGACTCCCACAGCCCTCCGCCCGGGCCCGCGCCCACGGCCCCGCCACCACCACCCATGGCGCTAGCGGAGCCAGGAGCTGCCGAGCGGGAGCCGGGGGCGGCAGCGGGGGCGGGAGTGGCGGCGGCGGTGCCAGCAGGTCCCGGGGCCGGTGCGGTAGCAGTGGCAGTGGTCGTGGCAACCGCTGCAACGGCGCCACTCGTGCTGCTATTGCTGCGAGACACGCCGCCAGCCGGGGCGGCTAGAGTTGCAGTGGTGCAAGTGGAGGATGCGCTGGCTGGCGCCGCTCGGCGCAGCAGCAGGCGAACGGGAATGTTTGGTGGCTGGCCTTGCCGCTGCAACATGACAAGGGGTTGGGTTTGGGCGGCGCGGGGCGGGGGGGGGGGGGCGATGCGGGACAGAACAACAGCGCAATCAGTTAGGTTGCCTGGATGACTAACGAAGAGGAAAGCAGTCCAACAGAAGCACCAAGACATACCTAGGCGGGCGCAATGGCGACCTAGATGACCAGTAGGGGGTTGAGGGTCGAAAGATGTCCTGGCTGCCGGAATCGAGCCCCAGTAGCACACGCCCCGCACGTTGAGCAGCCACCCTGCACCGCCTGCCTGTGCGGCGAAGGCATCGCAACCCTACCTGGGGTTGCGGCGCAGCGCCGAAAGTGCGTCGCGGCTGTTGCGGTATCGCAGCCAACGGTCGGACAACGTCCTCCCCTTCTTTGCTCCGTGGCGCTGCTCGCCATCAAGCGGCCCGCATCCCCCTTCAGCGGGTCGTTGCAACACCCAAAGTGAACCCCCCTCCCCCCTTTCCTCGAGGCCCTTCGCCCTTCTCCCGGCCCTCATCCTCTCTCTTCCACCCACTCCCCAGCACCGCCTCTCTGTCGTAACCCACCGGCATGGGCGCCATCTTGAGGCACTCCAGCGCCGCCCTGTACGAAGCCACGTCGCCTGCCTGTACGGCAGACCACAGGTCGTCCTGCGCTGCACTGCCCATCCGCATCACCGCGCCGCTGCCCTCCGTCCCCCGACAGATGTAGCATGCCTCCTGAGGGGAGGAGGGGCGAGACGGAGGGATGAACGAAGGAGAGGCGGGGTGCAGGAGCTCGGCCACGGCGGAGTGTTGGGGACGCAGGGGCAGGTGATGGCGGTAGCGCCAACGGCACTACAGTACCAAGTTCCCTTCGCTTCTCAGATGCACACCCTATCTAACAGCGGCGGTTGTCCACCGATTTCGCGCGCGCTGGCACCTTGACGCGTGACCAGCTTGCGGCGACTGGCTGGCGGGTGTCCCGAGATGGCTCCCAGCCCCGCGTCTGTTCCCAGCCCCGCCCAACAACTGTGCCCACCGTCAGTTGCCTCCGGAGGATTGGCACCGGCAGACACGTCAACGTGCAGGCAACGTGCGAACCCACCCACCAGCCCCGCCCCGATCTGCCCCGCCCTGCCCCGACCCACCCGTTCCCAACCAAGCCCAGTCCCGCGGCCCACCTTGAGAGAGTTCATGAACTGAGCCTGAGGCGTGGCCCCCGTGTCCCAGCCCACCAGCGTGTCAGGTGGGTGCGTGTAGTGGACCTTGGAGGAAGGGGGGTAATGGGGGTACGAGGGGAGGGGGGGGGCGGAACATTGCAAAGGACGGAAAGGCATTGGGGGATGTGCATGTGGGGACAAGCCAGCCAGCCAGGTGGGACCCATGCTGCAGTGCCGAGCTCTGACCCCTCCGCCAGGGCAAGGGGGCATAATGGGGGATATCTAGGGCGGGTGTCCAACCATGCGGCGCCTGTGAGGGCCTTGTGCTGCTTGCGACGTCCCCCGTGACGGCGCCATGCCCAGTTGATGGCGGGGCGATGGGGGGCAGCGAAGCGGCCGTGATAAAGGGCTTGGTCCGAGACGATGTGGGGCTTGGAGCGCAGTGTACGGTATGTCGCAGGTGCAGAATGCAGCAAGGTGGTGCGACTGCAAAGCACAGGCCCTACCAGCGACGTATTACTGTTTCGAGGTGGATACCCGCCAAGGTGGTAACACCTAAGTCGGTGGTAGCACGGTCGTCGCGCGGCATGAAGGCAGCAAGCCTCAACCTACCGTACCTCTCCGCTGTACAACATCCACTCCCGAAACTATTCATCGACACAGGATGCAGGCCGCGCATTAGGCCTCGCAGCCCAAACGACGATCTCACCCATGTATCCACACTCCTGTACCATCCACCCTCTCCCCTCCTCGCGAACCCCTGATGTGCTGCTTTCCCCCGTGCTCGCCCATTGCTGCACGCCGCGGCCCCCACCCCTCTCCCGACCGACCGACGGCCGTCCCACCCGTCAGCTGTCGCACCGTCAGCCTCCAGGGCAGCTGCCCCACATCCGCCAGCAGGTCGTACAGCACGCCGCACGGTAGGTACCTGGTACGGCAACGCAACATCCGTCAAACAATCGTAGACCTGGCTCCCTCTTATCTTAATCAGGGACGTGGGCTGTGAGAGTGGCCGGCGTGAGGCAGGATGCCGCGATAGAAAGCATAGCAGAGTGAAGTGCGGCGGTCAGGCAGAGGGGATCCACATTGCGGCCACGTCACGGCCCCGGAGCGAGGAACGCCAACGCAGACCTTGCCCTGGCCCAGCCTGACGTGGCCTTGGCCCTGTGTCCCCTTCTGATGCCTGCTGCGGATGTATGCAGAGCGATACCGCAAAACCACCGATGATCGCCCAAGGGTCCCGAACGGGGTGAGATCGAGGCGGGTAGGGGCGGGGCAGCTGTTGGGAGGATGCAAAGGACTTTGGCTTGTGGGGGCTGGTTTCAGCCGCGTGGGCTGACGCGAGGGGGATCCCGGAGCGGAGCAGACGGCCGCAGCAGGCGGGGCGAGTGCACCGTAGCTGATGGCTAGGTCACGGACTGCATCGTGTATGTGCAGCACGGAAGCAAGGGAATCCGTCCGCCCCGTCCGTCCGTCCGCCGCAGATCCCACAAGCCCACAAGCACTTAGCCAGACACACAGCTCCCCGGGCTCACAGTCACCTGCCCCTGGCTGCCGTTCCAACCCACCATTTGAGCGGTACGCCCAGTGTGTCGAACCAGGGCCTCGGGGGCCCGGGGCGGCCGGGGAGGCTGGGGAGCACGTGCTGTCGTACATGCAGCCGGGGCCAGGGAAGTCCAGTGCAGCCCAGTGCAGGAAACACCGGCGGAGCGCACCGGGGCAAGTGAAGCCCAGCCCAGGTCAGTCCAGCCCAGGTCAGTCCAGGGCGGGGTCCGGAACCCACAAGAGGGAGGGAGGGAGGGAAGGGGGGGAGTCGCGAGGGGTGAAGGGTTTTGGAAGGGGGCTGGGATGCGAAGGGCATGGAGACCAGGCATGCACCACTGCGACCTTGTTACCCTGGGATCGCCGTAAATGAGCGCTGGGAGCCGGGCCGTATCTGTGCATCCCTCGCGCCACCGCCGCTGAATGGCAAGGTGGAGTAGTCCGGGCAGGACATTGCACATGACCCGACCGAACCGGACCCTTCCCCGACGAACCCTCCTGACAGACAGGGCTCAAGACTTTATGACTGCTCATGCCCCCGGTCTCGCTCCCTTCAGGTTTGCGGCAACACAGGCAACACATCTATGCCGGCGCTCGCTTTTGCTGCACCCCCCGCATAGGGTACAGTCTTCGATGCCTCCTGCACTCCTTTTACTCTACCACACTGCCCCGCCCGACCCCCCCCACCACCACCAGCATCCTCCGGCCCTCACAGCCTCCAAACAACCTCTGCCCCGAACAAACCTGCAGGTGCGGCCAGGCCTGAGACGCCACCACGTGCAAGTAGCCCTGCCGCGGCGCCAACAGCTGCACAGCCAACCGGATCAGCCAGACCAGGAGGAGCGCGCCGAGTGGCCCGGCATGATGGCAAGCGGGAGGGAAGAGCAGCGGGAGAGGTCACACAGCCAGTCATAGACCGCCAGCCAAAGCGAAAGACCGATGAGGGTTGGCGAGGCGAGTCTGAGCAGGGGGAAACGAGCAAAAGCGCATCGGCTGGGCAGGGGTTCCGGAAGGGTGCAAAGGATATGGGAGGCATTCGGGCACTTGATTGATTTTGCATTTTCTGAAACAGGAAGCGGGTAACTGTCCTTCACCAGAGTTGGGGCGTAGACACACGAATGGGCACGAATTTTTAGTGCAATGTGTTATTGGCACCAGCGTAGCGTGTGTAAAGGGGGTGTTTTACATGCGCAGGCGGCAGACCAAGATGCGCCCCCGTACACATAGGTCCACAGGGCGAGGGGGAGGGGGTCACCTTGCGACGGTCTTCGTCGGAGGCGACAAGCACAGCCTCTTGCGCGCAACCCTCGGCTTATGATCAGCCTTACAAAAACAAGTGCCTTTCTTATTTGCAATGCTTTACAATTGCCGTTCAGCTGCAATAGGTGGAAACTTACATAAATCGGTCGGACAGCCGTTGGGCTGCTGATGTTGTCAGGCGCCAGCGACAAGTGAACAGGAATCTTTGTGTGCCATGTCTGTGCAACTACCTGCTGCACAGGTATCTTCCCGTCCGTGCTGTAGGTCCGCATCGTCATGCACGGCCAGTTGGTCTCCAAAAGCGCCGAGGGACTGAGTTACAGTTGTTATGTCCTTCACCAACTTAAGACAAATAAATGAAAGTTAATGCCATGATTGAGACTCTTAACAAAGACTGTCGCACTTCGGGCTTGTAGCGATGTAGGTCGCCAAAACGTCCACAGTGGGCTATGCAATGCAAGTAGAATGTCTGTGCTCGAGTGCATGATCATGCGTTTTGGTGTCGGGAAAATATTCCGGAAGTACGGCGGCTAGGCTGGGCTCGCTCGGAAACAAAATGCTCGTCTCCGCTCGCTCATGAAATACACTGACATAACGAAATCCTAATTTCGTGTGCCCAGCACGTTGTTCATACAACGATTTCCTCGCCCCAGGCATATTGCCGATACATATATGCGCCTGGCCTCAAAAGAGGGGCGGCAACTAACATGCGGTGGCTATGGACGTTTGGACGTGTACCGGAGCTTGAGCCGGCAGAATTGCTTGCTGTCAGCAATCGAATCCTTGCGTTGGCGCCGGAGCAGAGGTGAGGGTTTCTTTAGGGTTCTATAGGGCGGCGTGTGCGTGTGTACAAGTCGATCGTCCGGCATCATCGATGACCGCCGCAGCCGCTTACAGACAAACGGCCTAGAAGATTTTCGGATCCATTCCGCCCAGCGTCGCCGCTTAACTGGCTAGCTGTTGCCGCCTTGCGATTGCCGCGCGTTCAGTCGCAAGCACGCCGCCCCTCCGTCGCCGCGCGCCGCAGTTCATCTGGATGGATGCGTGTCGGTTAAATATGATAACGACAACTTTTTTGCGCGTGCCTTGTATGCATAATCTGACATGAACTGACCTCTTTTTGCGATCTGCTGGTTTTCACTGCTGATGCGTATGCATGTACGTGCTAGAACGAACTTTCAGCCCAACGAACCTTGGTGCCGCCCGCAGCTTCCGCCGCCATTGTTTGGTTAGGTTTGGGCTGCTGGCGGCTGGCATTTGTCCCTCGTCGCCTCGCTCTTTCGCTCTGCTCGCTTGCGCTTGCTTGCACTGTACATGCTGGACGACCGGCAAGCAATGCCTTTTCATGTGTGTATGTGTGTCTATCTGCGTGCCTGCCGCGCAGGTCTTCACCGACTGCGCCTCGTTTGATTGACGTGCGAACACGTAGCGAGTACAATGCTGGGCACATACCCGGAGCTCTTCACGCGTCGTTTCTTCCTCCGTGGTCCTGGCCCTCAAGTAAGCGAGGCCGTCGTCTAGGGTTGCCGTATGGTATACTTTTGTACTATACGCTCTATAAGTGTATTTTTACGGCGTATAGTGCGTATACAATTATTGGTATACACGCTGAGAAAACGTATAAATAATACGCATTCCGTATACAGTTAGTTCACATCCAAGTGAGCCGGCGCCGAAGACACGGCTGCAAGCGCCTTTGCACTGGTACATAGCTTTTCGCGTGTTCAGACATCAACCTATTTGCCTTCCTGGTTAACGCTATTTGCCTTAGGGTTTACGCGCGCTATTTGCTCCGTGGGTGGTACAATCAGCGTTGTACAACCGTGCGTGGGTAGGGTACGGCAGTCTCTCTTCCCAACGGAGTAGTTGACATCAAGGACCGAATAACACTCTATAACTAAGCCGATAGGTGTAAACCATGTAACAAAGTGACTGGTTAGCTATTTTTCCGGTTAAAGACGACTTTGACGCAGGAAGTTGGCCAAAAACAGGTCTCCGAAACCGTACACGCTTCGAGTTATACATACGCGGATTACGTATAATAATAATGAACGCGTATAGTGCGTATAAAACATTTCGTATACAGTATACACGGCATGCCACCGTGCGTCCCGTGCGTGGCGGAAGGGGTAAGAGGTGAACGCCGGCGGCTAAAAGCTAAGGGGACGCACGCAAGGGACGAGAGCGGCTTCCCCTTGCGTTGGCAGCAGCAGGAAAACTGTAACACTAACTCGCATGTACGCACGTTCCCGTCGCCAGCACGCACGCATTCATACGTACGTATACATGTATACATGTATATATGTCCGCCCGCCCGCCGCCCGCACACCCTCACCCCGCCGTCTATCCATCAATCCCTGCATCACTACCCTTACGGCCTACCTGCAGCGTGCAGCCGCTGCTGGAGCAGATCGAGCCCGGCGCTGAGCTCTACGTCATTTGCCTCTCGGCCCATCGCTCCATCGGCGCCCAAAAGTGGCTCCAAGACCGGGGCTTTGTCAATGTCAAACAGCTTAAGGTGAGTGTCGCTGCAGTCGCTGCATATATATGCATATATATGCAGCGGGCCGGGCCGGGCCCGGGTTTATATATATAAACAACTAACCCTGCCTATGGCAGCATGGCAGACGATGTCACCCCCTCCAGAACGGATGGCAGTCCTCCCGTCCAGACACCCCTATTTAGATGGATAGGACAGGATCAAAGCGGGGACTTGAACAAGAACTCACAAGTACGCAAGTAAGGACCAATATCATCATCAGGCATGGCATTTGTGTACATGCCAGAAAGGGGTGCTTGTAGTATAGGTACAGTTACGTAGTGCAGCCGAAGACGGCGGCATACTCGACTGTAGTGCAGATCCTCCTCACTTATGTGTTGGACCTGTGACTGTATGTCAAGGGGCTGATGGCTGTATCCGAGCTGGAGCGCTCCAGCTTAGGGTTTTAGGGTTTTAGGGTTTTAGGGTTTTAGGGTTTTAGGGTTTTAGGGTTTTAGGGTTTTTTTCATGCGAGCGCTCCAGCTCGGATACAGCCATCAGCCCCTTGACATACAGTCACAGGTCCAACACATAAGTGAGGAGGATCTGCACTACAGTCGAGTATGCCGCCGTCTTCGGCTGCACTACGTAACTGTACCTATACTACAAGCACCCCTTTCTGGCATGTACACAAATGCCATGCCTGATGATGATATTGGTCCTTACAGGGTGGCATGCAAGCCTGGCGTTCGCAAGGGCTGATTGAGGTCAAAATGGGCGATGACAAGCAGGAATCATCATGATCACCACGCAAGAGCAGCTGCAACAAAGACTACTCTACTGCACAGTTCCTCACTCATATGTATGTTTATTGTTGTTCGTACAAGGTCTTGTTTACATGCAACGTGTAGCCGCCACTGCCAGCGGTTACATCTGCATCACGCATGGTGGCCGACAAAATCAGTATGGAAGCACGCCTGCGGGCAGACAAATAAAGTCGGTGCTGGAGCGGAGCACTGTTCTCTATAAGTACCGGCACGCTGGTCAAAACGGTGTTAAGTGTGCTCAACGCTGGCGGACATGTAGAAAGACATCACTACTGGAACAGCAGACTCGCCCGTGACCCACCCTCTGCTGTTCGGCGAATGGATAGCAGCATGGCCTGCTTACGAACATCACAGCCCCGGCCTCCATCCAAGCACTGTGGTCCGCCCTCAGGGCAACCTGCCTGAGGACCGTTTGGTGCCCTTAACATGCCGTGAAACTGGATGCCCGCGCCTCGGCCATAGTGGTATCGTCAGCAGTGAACTGCGGCGGCTTCTGTGGGCCCATTTTTGCATGGCACCCTAGCTAGCCCCTCAGGGCTACCCTGCAGCCACCTCACGGCTCAGCTGAAGCCCACCGGTCTGGACGACTTCAATGCCTCCAGCATACATGTAGGCGTCCGTTGCATTGTGTTATGGAGCAGATCTCAGGTCGGCATTTGGTTGAGTTTTCTGCCGGGAACCTCGTCTGTACTTTTGGGGCCTACCCGTACTGACGCTAATGTTTTTATTAATTATATAATTATCTGGGTGCATAAAACCCGTCCACGGAAATTGTGCATAAAACCCGGAAATTGTGCATAAAACCCGTCCACGGAAAACCCTAAAATAATTAGGAGTTTCCTGGAAATTGCTCCAGTTTCCTAAAACGTTTTTAGGGGGTATTTCCAAGCCCGCTAAAAAAATCAGGGCGCGCTCGACAGGACACGTGGGGCGGGTGGATGTGCGGTGTGCAGGAGGCGCTCGGGTGTCTGGGCGGGTTTGTGCGCATGTGGGCAGGAGCTGGGCGGGGTCTGTGTTTTGGCGTGTTTCGGGTCCATAGGGGGGTACGCTTCCGTCCATACCTGAATATTGCTATCCAGCATCGCAATGTCCAACGAGCAACGACCGCAGATGACCTAAGCAGCGCTCGCGCGACTTGCCAAGCTCAACAAGCGTACGGGTCCCCGGGGAGGTGTCCCCAGTCAGCAGTCCCCCAGCCAGCGCAGAACGTGATTGCTCTCGGTCCTACCATTCAGCTGAGGCGGTCCTTTGCCAGCTCTGAAATATGCTGAAATATGTTGACGTCCATTTTAAAGTCGTTTTGACTAAACTGTCATGAAAGTCATCAATTTGAAAGTTGTCTTGACTAAACTCGCTGTCAGAAAGGTCACAGTACCCTCGCTGAGAATAGGAATGTCATCGTCACGAGATAACTTAGCCTAAGGAACACGTACGCGCGGCCGCGTTTGCGGCCTCTCAAGTTTCTCCCCATGCTAATACGTTATGCGAAATCACGTACACTAGAAAGCCTGCAAGTTGTTGCACCTTCGTAACAGAGTGCTCTTAAGTGAGGAGGTGTAGTGTAAAAGGTGCTGCAATATACGGCGACGGTTTCTTGTTGTAAGGGAAAGGGTGCCTACACACCCCTCCCTCCCTCCTTCGCTCCCACGCGTCCTCCCTCCTTCCCGCTGGCTCTCTTTCCCAGCCTCCCAGCCTCCCGCCTGGCTTTCCCTCCCTGCCTCCCTCCCTTTCCCGCCCCCACCAGGCCCGTCCGGCCCCCTTTCGGATTGCGGATGGTAAGCGGTGCTCATGCGTAGTTTGGTGCGAAGGCTCTTAAACAGCTCCTGCCAAAAATGACCGGTGAATTGAGTGCCACGGTCAGACACCAGGGACCTGGACAGCCCATGATGCTTGAAAACGTGTTCGAGGTATAGCCACGCTATCTCCTCAGCACTGACGTCGGTGTGAGTGGCAGCAAAGTGCACCATTTTGCTGAGCCGATCCACAAACACAAGTACGGCGTCGTGGCCCTTAGCGGTTTTCGGTAGCTGCGTGATCAAATCGAGTGACACGCTCTCCCAATTTGTCTCCGGTATTGGGAGGGGCTGTAGCTTTCCATACGGCTTATGGTTGGAAGGCTTGTTGCGCTGGCATTCGGGGCATCTTCCGACATACTCGGCCACGTCTGCGTCCAGAGTGGGCCACCAGTACGAGCGGGAAATAACTTCCTTTGTGCGGCTTATTCCTCTATGCCCAGATGTGATACTGTCATGGTATTCAGCCATGATCAGATCGCGCAACCCGTCAGCGTCGGGGATCACCACCCGTTGGCCTTTTTGCCAGAGGCCTCGCGACGTGTTATAGTACAGCCCAGCTATCCGTAATGGGTCAGCAAAGGATGGGTCCTTGTGGTACCCTCGCTGGATCCGCGTCAAGAGATCAGCGACGATGCTTGACCGTGTGAGCGCAGCTGCCACCGTAGGCTCGTGTACCCTGCTAATAGGGTCGGCCACGTTAATTCTGCCCGGACGATATTCCCATTCGAACTTGAAACGAGAAAGGTATTCCATCCAGCGCGCTTGGCGGCGCGAAAGCAAATTATTGCTTTTCTGGTCTTGCAGATATACCAGGGGTTGGTGATCGGTGACTAAAGTGACGTGCTGTGCCCCGTCAAGATAGCACCTCCATTCGGTTAACGCATGGATAACCCCAAGGCATTCCTGGTCGGTGGTTGTGTAGTTTATCTCCGCAGGAGTAAACTTCTGGCTTGTGTAAGCCACCGGCCGACCGTCCTGCAAGAGGATGGCACCCGTCCCGAATACGGACGCGTCGGACCAAACCTCAAAAGGTTTGTCCAGTTCTGGCAGAACTAACACCGGTGCGTTCGTAAGTGCGTGCTTCACGCCATTAAACGCGGATTGGCATTCCGGTGTCCAATCCCAAGGTACTTGAGCACCCGTCAATGACGTGAGTGGGGCAACGAGCGATGAATAACCCTGTATAAATCGCCTAAAATAATTCGCTAATCCCAGGAATGACCTGAGACGCGAAACGTTTGTGGGAGTGGCCCAGTCCTGTACCACTTTTACTTTAGACGGGTCGACCTTAAGGCCGTCCCTGCCCACGATGTGCCCCAAAAACTTCAATTCCGCTTTATTGAAGTCGCACTTAGGCAATTTTGCCCTGAACTTGTGCTCACGTAACAGCTCAAGTACAATACGGAGGTGCCGTACATGTTCTTGTGCCGTTTTAGAAAAAATAAGTATATCGTCCAAATACACGAGAACAAATCGACCAATGTGCTCCCGAAAAATCGTTGCCATGGTGGATTGGAACGTTGCGGGCGCATTAGTCAGGCCGAAACAAAGGACCTTGAACTGAAACTGTCCCTCAGGCGTGAGGAAGCTCGTTTTAGGTCTGTCCTCAGGTGTAATGCGGATTTGGTAGTAACCCTGTTGCAAGTCAAGGCTTGAAAAGACTTTTGCGCCTTGCAACTGGTCGAAGAGGTCGGTTATGGACGGCATTGGGTATCTCCGCTTGACGGTGATTTTGTTTAATGCTCTATAATCCAAACACATTCGAAGGGTCTTGTCCTGTTTTTCGACAAACAGAACAGGCGCACCGAATGGGGAGGTGCTCGGTTCGATGAACCCTTTAGCAAGCAAATCCGCTACTTGCTTTTTGACCTCTTCCCGCTCAGCCTGAGTTAAGCGGTACATACGTTTTGCGGGAGGCTGAGCGCCTTCTACCAAGGGAATAGTGTGACCTATTCCCGGACGCTCCGGTGGAGGCTCGTTCAGCTCCGCGAAGACATCTGAAAATTCGGATTTCAGTGCTTCTATTTCCGACTGCGGTACCAGGTCGATGGGCGCAGGAGCATCAGTTGACGTAGCAGCCCCAACCGTCGCGGATTCGCAACGAGTAGGGTCCGCGGGCTCAACGCTATCTTCGCGTACTAGCATTAGGTACGATCGCGCACCCCGCGTAAGCAGCTTTGCAGCTTGCTTGGCGCTCAGAAGCGGAACCGACGTCGCTTGGTGCAACCGCGCGCACACGTAGTTCATGACCGCGATTGGGTCAGGTTCGGTGTCAGCCGACCTGTGTACGTAAGTCGGGTGCAGTGTAAGGCTCTTCCCCCCCCTTTGGAGGGTGAGCGAATCACTGTCCCAGCTCATAACGGCCTTGAGCCGCTTGAGCCAATCTGTCCCAAGCAAAATGTCCGTGCCTGGCATGCCGCCTGGCATTACAAGGAGGCGCACCGTGTCACGATATGTGCCCATGCGGATGGGCACGGCGACTTGACCCAACAGTTGCTGGAGCGAACCGTCTGCGAGGCGTACGGAGGTAACCGCCGCTGGCTGCACCTTAAGGCGCAAGCTGTTGACCAGAGTTTGGCCAACAAAGCCGTCGGCAGCTCCCACTGCACAAGCCCCGCTGTCAACGAGCGTTTGGGCCTCTTTGCCGTACATTTTGCTGAGGAAGTGCATGCTGTAGCCCGAGTTGTTCTGTACGGAGCGCAGTACAGCCTCCGTTTTGGGAGGATCGTACCAAAGCTGGACCGGCCAAGGGATACCCATGAGCTGAGCTTTGCCCCGCTCGTTATTGGGAGTGGTGAAAAGCTGCTTTCCAATAGGGTACTCCTTAAAGAGCGCGTAGCCTAGAGACTGAAAGTGCTGCTCAAGCACGGGCCACTTGGGGGCTACGAACATGGCACTGGTGGTGCTGGGCTGTGCAGCTTTGCATTTCGCGTAGTGCTGCTGCCATCTGACCACTTCGTGTACTGGTGGATTTATCCAGAGGGTTTCCCCGCCAACGTCCTTATCGAAGAAAGATTGGCTGGGTGAGGCAAAAGGAACGCACAGAGCATTGGTGCCAGAATTGTTACATGCGGCGTCAAAGGTAAACTTGACGCCCAACTCCGACTGCACCCGAGCAAACTCTCGACTGCAAAACATGCGGTCGTCGTTTCCCGGCGGTGGAGGTGGAGGAAGCTCAAAAACGACCCCCTGAGCGGCCGGCGGAGACCCCAACGTATGGTCCGGGGGTCCCGCCGCGCCTACGGCACCAATTCCACCATCCCGAACACCTAGAGCGTGGGATACAGCAACGCGCGCAACCGGCAGGTTAGGACCTGCTTCGCGACAGCCTAGAGCTTTCGACACACGTGCTGGCTCTGGCGGGTCAGAACCCGCACCCTCCGCGTCCTTGCCAAGCGCCTAACGCTTGCCATCTTTGCGGTCCGCCTTCTTGCCCCTGCTGCCGTCCTTGATCAACCCGGCCTTCAGCTTGCGCTGAAAGACGTCGCACTTTCGCAAGTGCGACGGCGGGAAGCCGTCGGGGAACTCCTCGGCGCAGTGAATGCACCTGGGGGGCTTCTTGTCTCCGTCCTCGGAGCGCTCGGAGCGTTTCCGCTTCTGCTTGCGAGGTTGGGAGGGGGTAGAAACAGCGGCCACCGTAGCGTGGGCGTTAGAAGCGGATTTCGCAATGTTAGCACGAAGCTCCTGGCTCAGTGCAAAGCGAATGAGATCTTCCACCGAGACCCAGTCCTTGCCCAGGGCGTCCGTAGCGCATGCCTTCTTAAGTGCGGGGAGAAGCCCGTGAAGGTACCAGAAAATCTGATCCACCTGAGACATGCCCTTGGCGTCCCGCACGATCGTGCGGAAGCGCTGCGTGTACAGGTTGACCTTTTCGCCCGGTTTCATGCTGTGCTCCCCCGCGTGAAAGCGTTCGCGTGCGGACTGGGCAGTGTGACGGCGGATATCGCCGAACTGGACGAGGAAATCGGTGCGCAGTTGCTCGCGCGTCACGACGACCCCGCTAGTCAGCGCGTCGCCCATGTATCCCACCACCCACTCTTGTGCAGCCCCCGTGGTGAAGAACGCTAGGTTCTGAATGGGGTTGATGTGAGTGGTGTCGCAGTAGGTGATGAAGGTATCGAACCACGTTTGCACGCACGTGACATGCTTGTCCGTGGCCCCCGTGAACTTATACGGCTCCGGAACCTTCTTTCTCACCTCCTGGCTTTGCCAGCCGCCGGCGGTACTGCCGCCGGCGCCGCCGTTGCTTCCGCCCGCGCCGCCGTTGCTGCGGAGGCTGGCCAGCGCCGCCTGGACGTCCGCATCCCGCGGCATATCAAATTCCAGGTGCGACAGGTAGGCGCGTGGGTCCAGCTCGGCGCCGGACAGAGGCGCCCAGTCGTGCAGGCGCATGTAGCCATTGCCGCGCTCCTGCCAGGAGGCGACGAGCTCCGACGCCGACATCTTGGCAGCCTGGGCCGGCGTTAGTAGGCTGGCGAACGTTTTAGCGAAGCCCTTCATGGCTTTGCTGCGCTCGCGGCCCGAGCGCATGTCCGTCTTCTTCAGCTCCGCAAGGATGTGCTTGCGGGTGGACTTGATGATGCGGCCCGCCGGCGACGCGTCATCGTCGTCGCTGCTGTCGCTCTCCTCAGAGCTGGTGTCCGAGGAGGGGCCATCTGCGCCTGCGCCATCGGCTTCCATGGCGTCAGCCGCCGCCGCTGCGGCCATGCCCGCCGCTGCAGCTGCGGCCGCTGCCTGGTTGCCATTAGCGTTGCTCGCCTTGAACTCGGCAAAGCGCGCGTCCATGAGCGTCACAATCTGGCCCATGGCGTGTTGAAACACGTTGGTGCACACCTGGTGCACCTGCGCCAGCGCCTGCTGAGAAAGGCCTTGTTGTGCCTCCACACCCGGTTGACCGGGTGCGGCCGGCTGGCCGGCCGCGGTTGCCGCGGCATCGAGAGCCGGGGCGACGTTGCGGCCGTCCTGCCCGGCAGCGAGGGCCTGCTGCTGCTGTTGCTGCTGGAGCTGCATGGCCTGTCCGAACTGCTCCTGGCTGTTTAAGGCAGCCGCAAGGGCCGCCGCCGGCGCCGCAGGGTCCATGTTGATGCTCTGCGCAAACGCCACGAGATCAGCGGCAGGCAGCGAAGTGAAGTTAGCAGGCAATTGAATGTCTTTCATGTCTGCAAACTTTTTAATGAAAGTCCGCCATACGCGTCGCGCGCTTGCATTTGCGATGGTAGCGGCGACTTGCGGCGGAAGAGTTTGTGGCTGAATGCCGGCCTCAGGCATAGATCCTTTGGCCTTAGTTGCTCCTTGAGGAGACGAATTAGTACCCGTAACCGCGACTGGAGTCGCTCCGGGGAGAGGATTGGTGTGATCGGCCGCAGCCGGCTCACGACCTGATACGACTGGAGTCGCATCATCCTCAGGAATATTAAAGGAAGGTTGTTTAGGAACAGCCTTGGTCTTGTCCTTCTTCTTGGCCATTCTTGGTCGGCGAAGGCGACCTAGAACTCGATACCAATTGTAACGTTTAAGCTACGCTACGCAGCGGAAGGGAACTCACCGAGGTACCAGGCGTCGCCAGAGCGACGACCGAAGAACGACCAGTTGAAGGAGACGAAGACGGCGCCCACCTAAACAGCTTACCAAGCACTAATCTAACTAATATCAGAAACATACAGTAGTAAGAGGTGGTGTCAACAGACACCTGAGAAATAGAATTCAATCCCATAAGCTCCACCAGTCGGCATATGAGGCCGACGCCTTGAGATCTTGATGTACGACAGGGCTCCGCAATTATCGTCTCCAACTAACCCAACGGTCGTCCCTCACTTTAGTGAGTTCCGTTAACCATTGGTTATAAGTCGGAAATATTATAAGTATAAATATCGTTACACAGAAGCTCGTGGCGCTCAGGCTCGGCTGTCGCGAGCGGTGCTGTACGGCATCGCAAACAAGTTTAAAAGCGACGATGCGCTTCCAGTTGCTTTAATAGCAAGCACACAACCAGACTTGTTGCACTCGTAAATGAGCTCACTAAAAAGTTACTTGCTAAGCTTGCTAAAAAGTTAGGATTTGTTTGAAACCTCCCCTGAGCCGCCTAAAAAGATTAAGCTCTAAAAATTTATTATCCAAACTTTTCAAGTCGCTAAAAAATTAGGCTATAAAAACATTAGCGTCAGTACACGGTGTTCGGTCTGCTTCAACATGGCCGTGTATTGCAAAAAGATACGGATAGTGTCATACACGGCCGCTTCAACAAGGCCGGGTACAGATGGCCGTGTCCACCACGGCCATGTATATCGCCCCGTGTTGAAACGGGTGGAGTGTACATGTGCGTGTGGACACGGTTCGAGTATAAATGTTCGTGTAGACACGGCTCGTGTATAGATCATGGAGTCGAGTTGCGCAAGGTTCCCGCCATGCAGCGGCAGCGTAGCCATGTATGCAAGGCTACATACACTGCAGAGCTGGGCAGAGCACTGGCGGCCACTTGCCGGCACTGAGATTTAAGGATTTAAGGAACAACTTCACGATTTAAATCAGGGTAATCCGTGTCATCACGTCACCTGTCGTGGTATATATACCATCGTCTACAGCCCCTCACATATAGACCAACACCTGTGCAGCCGTGCTGTGCCCATGTTGTTGGAATCAATCTCGTACCAATGACACGGGTGTATGACACGACTATGGCAATCATACTGCTACATGAAAAATGAATTTGCACTTTATGTACCTAACTTATCGTCTACTCGCGTATATATACCATCGTCTATACTCAGTGGCCATAGACGACTGCCTATACATAGGGTACCTATAAACGACCTATTCTAGTTTTGGTTTAATAGACGACCAGGGTGACTATAGACCAGTCGAAAAAATACAGACGTGGAAACCCCGAAGTGCTCTAAAGACACGCCTGCGTAGTAGTGCAATAATAATAATAATAATAATACGCCCGACCGGAGGCGTGGATGAAGGGAGCACGCTGAGGAGGTGGGGCCTGGTTTTTTTTTTGAATTCCGGAGGAACCCGGACGGTTTCCCCGGCCCCAGTCCTTCCCCGCGCGCCCCCGCACCCGTCACCAGCTGAGGTGACCACTGACACTCCCGTGAGAAGGAGGCAATAACGGAATTAATCAAGTGAATTATCGCTACGGAGCACACCCTACATGGCGGCTACAACTTGCCGCATGTGATCAGCGCTTGTCATAATCGACACTTGGCAGTACAATGCGCAAGGTGCTTGGCCGATCACACGGTTGTAAGAGAAATGGGTTTCGTATAATCCGCGCGTTGATCCGACTCAATTGCAACATAACACGGATGCGCGCTGGATCAGCACGATAAATTTGCTTATCCGGTGCCCCTAAACCTAGTGTGTCCTCACTTGCCACACGGTTGCGCCTCGTCTTTTTTTTTTTTTTAATTCCGGAGGAACCCCGACTCGGGACATGGGACACACATGTTGTCTGGCGGCTCCACTGATGCTGCCACTTCTGCTGAGTAGCTAGCGTGCCAGGCTTCTGGGCGACTCCACGGGCCAGCTGGACGGTGCTGATGACTGTATGATGAGTCTTGTAAACCTCCGGACAGGACAAGGACAGGGGTGGGCACCCTCCTTTCTCATCACACCCCAGGTAATGGTCACTGACCGGTTTCGATCCCGGGATCCCGGGGGGGATTGCAAAGTTTCCCTGTTGCCGGCCGATGAACCATTGCCTACTTCTGTGGGGCGCAGGTAAGTTCCAAATGTCCTTGATGGGACTTGAACCCGGGTCACCCGGGCCGAAAGCAGTGCCTTAACTTTCGGTGTAGAACTTGAGCCCAGTCCGACTGCCCAACCGCGGCCATAAAGGCCCGGTAGTCAAGGGCTGACCTTCTGAAGCCCACAGAAAGCCTTCCGGGCTCCCCGATTGCCTTCCGGGCCCTCCGACGGCATTCCGAGTCCTTTGAAGGCCTCATGGGACTTCAGAACGGCTTCCGGGCCCCCGAGGGCCTGCCGGGCCTTCTGGAGGCCTTCCGGACCCTACAAAGGCGTTCTGGGGCTCCCAAACGGCCTTCCAGGCCCTCTGATCGCCTTCCCGGCCTTCCAAAGTCTTCCAACCCACAGAAAGCCTTCCGGGCTCCCCGAGGGCCTTCCGGTCCCTCCGACGGCCTTCCGGGCCCTCTGATCGCCTTCCCGGCCTTCAAAAGTCTTCCAACCCACAGAAAGCCTTCCGGGCTCCCCAATTGCCTTCCAATCTCTCCGACGGCGTTCCGGGCCCTTTGAAGGCCTCACGGGCCCTCAGAACGGCTTCCAGGCCCCCCGAGGGCCTGCCGGGCCTTCTAGAGGCCTTCCGGACCCTCCAAGGGCGTTCTGGGGCTCCCAAACGGCCTTCCGGGCCCTCTGATCACCTTCCAGGCCTTCCAAAGGCTTCTAGCCAAACGAACGCCTTCCGGGCTCCCCGAGGGCCTTCCGGTCCCTCCGACGGCCTTCCGGGCCCTCTGATCGCCATCCCGGCCTTCCAAAGTCTTCCAACCCACAGAAAGCCTTCCGGGCTCCCCAATCGCCTTCCGATCCCTCCGACGGCATTCCGGGCCCTTTGAAGGCCTCACGGGCCCTCAGAATGGCTTCCGGCCCCCCGAGGGCCTTCCGGCCTTCTGAAGGCCATTCGGACCCTCCAAAGGCGTTCTGGGGCTCCCAAACGGCCTTTCGGGCCCTCCGATCGCCTTCCCGGCCTTCCAAAGGCTTCCAGACCACAGAAAGCATTCCGAACTCCCCAAGTGCCTTCCGGTCCCTCCTACGGCATTCCGGGCCCTTTGAAAGCCTCACGGGCCCTCAAAACGGCTTCCGGTCCCCCGAGTGCCTTCCGGACTTCTGAAGGGCTTTCGGACCCTCATAATGTATTCTTGGGCTCCCAAACGGCCTTCCGGGCCCTCTGATCGCCTTCCAGGCCCTCCAAAGGCTTCCAGCCCACAGAAAGCCTTCCGGGCTCCCCAATCGCCTTCCGATCCCTCCGACGGCATTCCGGGCCCTTTGAAGGCCTCACGGGCCCTCAGAACGGCTTCCGGCCCCCCGAGGGCCTACCGTGTCTTCTGAAGGCCTTCCGGACCCTCCAAAGGCGTTCTGGGGCTCCCAAACGGCCTTCCGGGCCCTCCGATCGCCTTCCCGGCCTTCCAAAGGCTTCCAGACCACAGAAAGCCTTCCGGGCTCCCCAATTGCCTTCCGATCCCTCCGACGGCATTCCGGGCCCTTTGAAGGCCTCACGGGCCCTCAGAACGGCTTCCGGCCCCCCGAGGGCCTTCCGTGCCTTCTGATGGCCTTCCGGACCCTCCAAAGGCGTTCTGGGGCTCCCAAACGGCCTTCCGGTCCCTCCAAAGGCTTTCTGGGGCTCCCAAACGGCCTTCCGGGCTCTCTGATCGCCTTCCAGGCCTTCCAAAGGCTTCCAGCCCACAGAAGGCCTTCCGGGCTCCCAAAGTGCCTTCCGATCCCTCCGACGGTATTCCGGGCCCTTTGAAGGCCTCACGGGCCCTCAGAACGGCTTCCGGCCCCCCGAGGGCCTACCGTGTCTTCTGAAGGCCTTCCGGACCCTCCAAAGGCGTTCTGGGGCTCCCAAACGGCCTTCCGGGCCCTCTTATCGCCTTCCAGGCCTTCCAAAGGCTTCCAGCCCAGAGAAGGCCTTCCGGGCTCCCAAAGTGCCTTCCGATCCCTCCGACGGTATTCCGGGCCCTTTGAAGGCCTCACGGGCCCTCAGAACGGCTTCCGGCCCCCCGAGGGCCTACCGTGTCTTCTGAAGGCCTTCCGGACCCTCCAAAGGCGTTCTGGGGCTCCCAAACGGCCTTCCGGGCCCTCCGATCGCCTTCCCGGCCTTCCAAAGGCTTTCAGACCACAGAAAGCCTTCCGGGCTCCCCAAGTGCCTTCCGATCCCTCCGACGGCATTCCGGGCCCTTTGAAGGCCTCACGGGCCCTCAGAACGGCTTCCGGCCCCCCGAGTGCCTTCCGCACTCCTGAAGGCCTTCCGGACCCTCCAAAGGCTTTCGGGGGCTCCCAAACGGCCATCCCGGCCCTCCGATCGCCTTCCCGGCCTTCCAAAGGCTTCCAGACCACAGAAAGCCTTCCGGGCTCCCCAAGTGCCTTCCGATCCCTCCGACGGTATTCCGGGCCCTTTGAAGGCCTCACGGGCCCTCAGAACGGCTTCCGGCCCCCCGAGGGCCTACCGTGTCTTCTGAAGGCCTTCCGGACCCTCCAAAGGCGTTCTGGGGCTCCCAAACGGCCTTCCGGGCCCTCCGATCGCCTTCCCGGCCTTCCAAAGGCTTTCAGACCACAGAAAGCCTTCCGGGCTCCCCAAGTGCCTTCCGATCCCTCCGACGGCATTCCGGGCCCTTTGAAGGCCTCACGGGCCCTCAGAACGGCTTCCGGCCCCCCGAGTGCCTTCCGCACTCCTGAAGGCCTTCCGGACCCTCCAAAGGCTTTCGGGGGCTCCCAAACGGCCATCCCGGCCCTCCGATCGCCTTCCCGGCCTTCCAAAGGCTTCCAGACCACAGAAAGCCTTCCGGGCTCCCCAAGTGCCTTCCGATCCCTCCGACGGCATTCCGGGCCCTTTGAAGGCCTCACGGGCCCTCAGAACGGCTTCCGGCCCCCCGAGGGCCTTCCGTGCCTTCTGATGGCCTTCCGGACCCTCCAAAGGCGTTCTGGGGCTCCCAAACGGCCTTCCGGGCCCTCTGATCGCCTTCCAGGCCTTCCAAAGGCTTCCAGCCCACAGAAGGCCTTCCGGGCTCCCAAAGTGCCTTCCGATCCCTCCGACGGCATTCCGGGCCCTTTGAAGGCCTCACGGGCCCTCAGAACGGCTTCCGGCCCCCCGAGGGCCTACCGTGTCTTCTGAAGGGCTTCCGGACCCTCCAAAGGCGTTCTGGGGCTCCCAAACGGCCTTCCGGGCCCTCCGATCGCCTTCCCGGCCTTCCAAAGGCTTCCAGACCACAGAAAGCCTTCCGGGCTCCCCAAGTGCCTTCCGATCCCTCCGACGGCATTCCGGGCCCTTTGAAGGCCTCACGGGCCCTCAGAACGGCTTCCGGCCCCCCGAGGGCCTTCCGTGCCTTCTGATGGCCTTCCGGACCCTCCAAAGGCGTTCTGGGGCTCCCAAACGGCCTTCCGGACCCTCCAAAGGCGTTCTGGGGCTCCCAAACGGCCTTCCGGGCCCTCTGATCGCCTTCCAGGCCTTCCAAAGGCTTCCAGACCACAGAAGGCCTTCCGGGCTCCCAAAGTGCCTTCCGAATCCTCCGACGGCATTCCGGGCCCTTTGAAGGCCTCACGGGCCCTCAGAACGGCTTCCGGCCCCCCGAGTGCCTTCCGCACTCCTGAAGGCCTTCCGGACCCTCCAAAGGCTTTCGGGGGCTCCCAAACGGCCATCCCGGCCCTCCGATCACCTTCCCGGCCTTCCAAAGGCTTCCAGACCACAGAAAGCCTTCCGGGCTCCCCAAGTGCCTTCCGGTCCCTCCGACGGCATTCCGGGCCCTTTGAAAGCCTCACGGGCCCTCAGAACGGCTTCCGGCCCCCCGAGGGCCTTCCGTGCCTTCTGATGGCCTTCCGGACCCTCCAAAGGCGTTCTGGGGCTCCCAAACGGCCTTCCGGGCCCTCTGATCGCCTTCCAGGCCTTCCAAAGGCTTCCAGCCCACAGAAGGCCTTCCGGGCTCCCAAAGTGCCTTCCGATCCCTCCGACGGCATTCCGGGCCCTTTGAAGGCCTCACGGGCCCTCAGAACGGCTTCCGGCCCCCCGAGGGCCTACCGTGTCTTCTGAAGGGCTTCCGGACCCTCCAAAGGCGTTCTGGGGCTCCCAAACGGCCTTCCGGGCCCTCCGATCGCCTTCCCGGCCTTCCAAAGGCTTCCAGACCACAGAAAGCCTTCCGGGCTCCCCAAGTGCCTTCCGATCCCTCCGACGGCATTCCGGGCCCTTTGAAGGCCTCACGGGCCCTCAGAACGGCTTCCGGCCCCCCGAGGGCCTTCCGTGCCTTCTGATGGCCTTCCGGACCCTCCAAAGGCGTTCTGGGGCTCCCAAACGGCCTTCCGGACCCTCCAAAGGCGTTCTGGGGCTCCCAAACGGCCTTCCGGGCCCTCTGATCGCCTTCCAGGCCTTCCAAAGGCTTCCAGCCCACAGAAGGCCTTCCGGGCTCCCAAAGTGCCTTCCGATCCCTCCGACGGCATTCCGGGCCCTTTGAAGGCCTCACGGGCCCTCAGAACGGCTTCCGGCCCCCCGAGGGCCTACCGTGTCTTCTGAAGGGCTTCCGGACCCTCCAAAGGCGTTCTGGGGCTCCCAAACGGCCTTCCGGGCCCTCCGATCGCCTTCCCGGCCTTCCAAAGGCTTCCAGACCACAGAAAGCCTTCCGGGCTCCCCAAGTGCCTTCCGATCCCTCCGACGGCATTCCGGGCCCTTTGAAGGCCTCACGGGCCCTCAGAACGGCTTCCGGCCCCCCGAGGGCCTTCCGTGCCTTCTGATGGCCTTCCGGACCCTCCAAAGGCGTTCTGGGGCTCCCAAACGGCCTTCCGGACCCTCCAAAGGCGTTCTGGGGCTCCCAAACGGCCTTCTGGGCCCTCTGATCGCCTTCCAGGCCTTCCAAAGGCTTCCAGACCACAGAAGGCCTTCCGGGCTCCCAAAGTGCCTTCCGAATCCTCCGACGGCATTCCGGGCCCTTTGAAGGCCTCACGGGCCCTCAGAACGGCTTCCGGCCCCCCGAGTGCCTTCCGCACTCCTGAAGGCCTTCCGGACCCTCCAAAGGCTTTCGGGGGCTCCCAAACGGCCATCCCGGCCCTCCGATCGCCTTCCCGGCCTTCCAAAGGCTTCCAGACCACAGAAAGCATTCCGAACTCCCCAAGTGCCTTCCGGTCCCTCCGACGGCATTCCGGGCCCTTTGAAAGCCTCACGGGCCCTCAGAACGGCTTCCGGCCCCCCGAGGGCCTTCCGTGCCTTCTGATGGCCTTCCGGACCCTCCAAAGGCGTTCTGGGGCTCCCAAACGGCCTTCCGGGCCCTCTGATCGCCTTCCAGGCCTTCCAAAGGCTTCCAGCCCACAGAAGGCCTTCCGGGCTCCCAAAGTGCCTTCCGATCCCTCCGACGGCATTCCGGGCCCTTTGAAGGCCTCACGGGCCCTCAGAACGGCTTCCGGCCCCCCGAGGGCCTACCGTGTCTTCTGAAGGGCTTCCGGACCCTCCAAAGGCGTTCTGGGGCTCCCAAACGGCCTTCCGGGCCCTCCGATCGCCTTCCCGGCCTTCCAAAGGCTTCCAGACCACAGAAAGCCTTCCGGGCTCCCCAAGTGCCTTCCGATCCCTCCGACGGCATTCCGGGCCCTTTGAAGGCCTCACGGGCCCTCAGAACGGCTTCCGGCCCCCCGAGGGCCTTCCGTGCCTTCTGATGGCCTTCCGGACCCTCCAAAGGCGTTCTGGGGCTCCCAAACGGCCTTCCGGGCCCTCTGATCGCCTTCCAGGCCTTCCAAAGGCTTCCAGCCCACAGAAGGCCTTCCGGGCTCCCAAAGTGCCTTCCGATCCCTCCGACGGTATTCCGGGCCCTTTGAAGGCCTCACGGGCCCTCAGAACGGCTTCCGGCCCCCCGAGGGCCTACCGTGTCTTCTGAAGGGCTTCCGGACCCTCCAAAGGCGTTCTGGGGCTCCCAAACGGCCTTCCGGGCCCTCCGATCGCCTTCCCGGCCTTCCAAAGGCTTCCAGACCACAGAAAGCCTTCCGGGCTCCCCAAGTGCCTTCCGATCCCTCCGACGGCATTCCGGGCCCTTTGAAGGCCTCACGGGCCCTCAGAACGGCTTCCGGCCCCCCGAGGGCCTTCCGTGCCTTCTGATGGCCTTCCGGACCCTCCAAAGGCGTTCTGGGGCTCCCAAACGGCCTTCCAGACCCTCCAAAGGCTTTCTGGGGCTCCCAAACGGCCTTCCGGGCCCTCTGATCGCCTTCCAGGCCTTCCAAAGGCTTCCAGCCCACAGAAGGCCTTCCGGGCTCCCAAAGTGCCTTCCGATCCCTCCGACGGTATTCCGGGCCCTTTGAAGGCCTCACGGGCCCTCAGAACGGCTTCCGGCCCCCCGAGGGCCTACCGTGTCTTCTGAAGGCCTTCCGGACCCTCCAAAGGCGTTCTGGGGCTCCCAAACGGCCATCCGGGCCCTTCGATCGCCTTCCCGGCCTTCCAAAGGCTTCCAGCCCACAGAAAGCCTTCCGGGTTTTCATGAGAAATCATCGTTCGTTACACACAAAGGGTACCTGCAAGCAATGAAAGCCGTCCTTATTCGGTAGGTAGGCCGGGTGAGGGCCGGCTACCGCGAAAGCTATCGCTAAGGCCTTAATGCCCACAGCCTCGCAGCAACCACCCTATGTAGCTACAAAACCCGAAAATCACTCCTCCACGCCTTCGCGGACACCTTAACTGGCACCATGTGCCGTACCAACGCCCTTATGAGGGCACAACTCCTCTGAGTTCACAGAAAACCTTGGTTTTCTAGCGTTGCACTCAGAAAACCTTCAGCTCCCCAACTGCCTTCCGATCCCTCCGACGGCATTCCGGGCCCTTTGAAGGCCTCACGGGCCCTCAGAACGGCTTCCGGCCCCCCGAGGGCCTTCCGTGCCTTCTGATGGCCTTCCGGACCCTCCAAAGGCGTTCTGGGGCTCCCAAACGGCCTTCCGGGCCCTCTGATCGCCTTCCAGGCCTTCCAGAGGCTTCCAGCCCACAGAAGGCCTTCCGGGCTCCCAAAGTGCCTTCCGATCCTTCCGACGGTATTCCGGGCCCTTTGAAGGCCTCACGGGCCCTCAGAACGGCTTCCGGCCCCCCGAGGGCCTACCGTGTCTTCTGAAGGGCTTCCGGACCCTCCAAAGGCGTTCTGGGGCTCCCAAACGGCCTTCCGGGCCCTCTGATCGCCTTCCAGGCCTTCCAAAGGCTTCCAGCCCACAGAAGGCCTTCCGGGCTCCCAAAGTGCCTTCCGATCCCTCCGACGGTATTCCGGGCCCTTTGAAGGCCTCACGGGCCCTCAGAACGGCTTCCGGCCCCCCGAGGGCCTACCGTGTCTTCTGAAGGGCTTCCGGACCCTCCAAAGGCGTTCTGGGGCTCCCAAACGGCCTTCCGGGCCCTCTGATCGCCTTCCAGGCCTTCCAAAGGCTTCCAGCCCACAGAAGGCCTTCCGGGCTCCCAAAGTGCCTTCCGATCCCTCCGACGGTATTCCGGGCCCTTTGAAGGCCTCACGGGCCCTCAGAACGGCTTCCGGCCCCCCGAGGGCCTACCGTGTCTTCTGAAGGGCTTCCGGACCCTCCAAAGGCGTTCTGGGGCTCCCAAACGGCCTTCCGGGCCCTCCGATCGCCTTCCCGGCCTTCCAAAGGCTTCCAGACCACAGAAAGCCTTCCGGGCTCCCCAATTGCCTTCCGATCCCTCCGACGGCATTCCGGGCCCTTTGAAAGCCTCACGGGCCCCCAGAACGGCTTCCGGCCCCCCGAGTGCCTTCCGGCCCCCCGAGTGCCTTCCGGCCTTCTGAAGGCCTTTCGGACCCTCCAAAGGAGTTCTTTTTTTTTTTGGAATTCCGGAGGAACCCGGACTCGGGACATGGGACACACATGTTGTCTGGCGGCTCCACTGATGCTGCCACTTCTGCTGAGTAGCTAGCGTGCCAGGCTTCTGGGCGACTCCACGGGCCAGCTGGACGGTGCTGATGACTGTATGATGAGTCTTGTAAACCTCCGGACAGGACAAGGACAGGGGTGGGCACCCTCCTTTCTCATCACACCCCAGGTAATGGTCACTGACCAGTTTCGATCCCGGGATCCCGGGGGGAAGTGCAAAGTTTCCCTGTTGCCGGCCGATGAACCATTGCCTACTTCTGTGGGGCGCAGGTAAGTTCCAAATGTCCTTGATGTTCTGGGGCTCCCAAACGGCCATCCGGGCCCTTCGATCGCCTTCCCGGCCTTCCAAAGGCTTCCAGCCCACAGAAAGCCTTCCGGGCTCCCCAATTGCCTTCCAATCCCTCCGACGGCATTCCGGGCCCTTTGAAGGCCTCACGGGCCCTCAGAACGGCTTCCGGCCCCCCGAGTGCCTTCCGGCCCCCCGAGTGCCTTCCGGCCTTCTGAACGCCTTCCGGACCCTCCAAAGGCGTTCTGGGGCTCCCAAACGGCCATCCGGGCCCTCCAATCGTCTTTCCGGCCTTCCAAAGGCTTCCAGCCCACAGAAAGCCTTCCGGGCTCCCCAATTGCCTTCCGATCCCTCCGACGGCATTCCGGGCCCTTTGAAGGCCTCACGGGCCCTCAGAACGGCTTCCGGCCCCCCGAGTGCCTTCCGGCCCCCCGAGTGCCTTCCGGCCTTCTGAACGCCTTCCGGACCCTCCAAAGGCGTTCTGGGGCCCCCAAACGGCCATCCGGGCCCTCCGATCGCCTTTCCGGCCTTCCAAAGGCTTCCAGCCCACAGAAAGCCTTCCGGGCTGCCCAATTGCCTTCCGATCCCTCCGACGGCATTCCGGGCCCTTTGAAGGCCTCATGGGCCCTCAGAACGGCTTCCGGCCCCCCGAGTGCCTTCCGGCCTTCTAAACGCCTTCCGGAACCTCCAAAGGCGTTCTGGGGCTCCCAAACGGCCTTCTGGGCCCTCTGCTCGCCTTCCGGGCCTTCCAATGGCTTCCAGCCCACAGAAAGCCTTCCGGGCTCCCCAATTGCCTTCCGATCCCTCCGACGGCATTCCGGGCCCTTTGAAGGCCTCACGGGCCCTCAGAACGGCTTCCGGCCCCCCGAGTGCCTTCCGGCCTTCTGAAGGCCTTTCGGACCCTCAAAAGGCGTTCTGGGGCTCCCAAACGGCCATCCGGGCCCTCCGATCTCCTTCCCGGCCTTCCAAAGGCTTCCAGCCCACAGAAAGCCTTCCGGGCTCCCCAATTGCCTTCCGATCCCTCTGACGGCATTCCGGGCCCTTTGAAGGCCTCACGGGCCCTCAGAACGGCTTCCGGCCCCCCGAGTGCCTTCCGGCCTTCTGAAGGCCTTCCGGACCGTCCAAAGGCATTCTGGGGCTCCCAAACGGCCTTCCGGGCCCTCCGATCGCCTTCCCGGCCTTCCAAAGGCTTCCAGCCCTCAGAACGCCTTCCGAATTCCCAAAGGGCCTTCCGGTCCCTCCAACGGCATTCTGGGCCCTTTGAAGGCCTCACGGGCCCTCAGAACGGCTTCCGGCCCCCCGAGGGCCTTCCGCACTTCTGAAGGAATTTCGGACCCTCAAAAGGCGTTCTGGGGCTCCCAAACGGCCAGCCGGGCCCTCCGATCGCCTTCCCGGCCTTCCAAAGGCTTCCAGCCCACAGAAAGCCTTCCGGGCTTCCCAATTGCCTTCCGATCCCTGCGACGGCATTCCGGGCCCTTTGAAAGCCTCACGGGCCCCCAGAACGGCTTCCGGCCCCCCGAGTGCCTTCCGGCCCCCCGAGTGCCTTACGGGCTTCTGAAGGCCTTTCGGACCCTCCAAAGGCGTTCTGGGGCTCCCAAACGGCCATCCGGGCCCTCCGATCGCCTTCCCGGCCTCCCAAAGGCTTCCAGCCCTCAGAAAGCCTTCCGAATTCCCAAAGGGCCTTCCGGTCCCTCCGACGGCATTCCGGGCCCTTTGAAGGCCTCACGGGCCCTCAGAACGGCTTCCGGCCCCCCGAGGGCCTTCCGCACTTCTGAAGGCATTTCGGACCCTCAAAAGGCGTTCTGGGGCTCCCAAACGGCCATCCGGGCCCTCCGATCGCCTTCCCGGCCTTCCAAAGGCTTCCAGCCCACAGAAAGCCTTCCGGGCTTCACAATTGCCTTCCGATCCCTGCGACGGCATTCCGGGCCCTTTGAAAGCCTCACGGGCCCCCAGAACGGCTTCCGGCCCCCCGAATGCCTTCCGGCCCCCCGAGTGCCTTCCGGCCTTCTGAAGGCCTTTCGGACCCTCCAAAGGCGTTCTGGGGCTCCCAAACGGCCATCCGGGCCCTCCGATCGCCGTCCCGGCCTTCCAAAGGCTTCCAGCCCACAGAAAGCCTTCCGGGCTCCCCAATTGCCTTCCGATCCCTCCGACGGCATTCCGGGCCGTTTGAAGGCCTCACAGGCCCTCAGAACGGCTTCCGGCCCCCCGAGTGCCTTCCGGCCCCCCGAGTGCCTTCCGGCCTTCTGAAGGCCTTTCGGACCCTCCAAAGGTGTTCTGGGGCTCCCAAACGGCCATCCGGGCCCTCCGATCGCCTTCCCGGCCTTCCAAAGGCTTCCAGCCCACAGAAAGCCTTCCGAACTCCCCAAGTGCCTTCTGGTCCCTCCGACGGCATTCCGGGCCTTTTAAAGGCCTCACGGGCCCTCAGAATGGCTTTCGGCCCCCCGAGTGCCTTCTGGCCCCCCGAGTGCCTTCCAGCCTTCTGAAGGCCTTTCGGACCCTCCAAAGGCGTTCTGGGGCTCCCAAACGGCCATCCGGGCCCTCCGATCGCCTTCCCGGCCTTCCAAAGGCTTCCAGCCCTCAGAAAGCCTTCCGAATTCCCAAAGGGCCTTCCGGTCCCTCCGACGGCATTCTGGGCCCTTTGAAGGCCTCACGGGCCCTCAGAACGGCTTCTGGCCCCCCGAGGGCCTTCCGCACTTCTGAAGGAATTTCGGACCCTCAAAAGGCGTTCTGGGGCTCCCAAACGGCCATCCGGGCCCTCCGATCACCTTCCTGGCCTTCCAAAGGCTTCCAGCCCACAGAAAGCCTTCCGGGCTTCCCAATTGCCTTCCGATCCCTGCGACGGCATTCCGGGCCCTTTGAAGGCCTCACGGGCCCTCAGAACGGCTTCCGGCCCCCCGAGTGCCTTCCGGCCCCCCGAGTGCCTTCCGGCCTTCTGAAGGCCTTTCGGACCCTCCAAAGGCGTTCTGGGGCTCCCAAACGGCCATCCGGGCCCTCCGATCACCTTCCCGGCCTTCCAAAGGCTTCCAGCCCTCAGAACGCCTTCCGAATTCCCAAAGGGCCTTCCGGTCCCTCCAACGGCATTCTGGGCCCTTTGAAGGCCTCACGGGCCCTCAGAACGGCTTCCGGCCCCCCGAGGGCCTTCCGCACTTCTGAAGGAATTTCGGACCCTCAAAAGGCGTTCTGGGGCTCCCAAACGGCCAGCCGGGCCCTCCGATCGCCTTCCCGGCCTTCCAAAGGCTTCCAGCCCACAGAAAGCCTTCCGGGCTTCCCAATTGCCTTCCGATCCCTGCGACGGCATTCCGGGCCCTTTGAAAGCCTCACGGGCCCCCAGAACGGCTTCCGGCCCCCCGAGTGCCTTCCGGCCCCCCGAGTGCCTTCCGGCCTTCTGAAGGCCTTTCGGACCCTCCAAAGGCGTTCTGGGGCTCCCAAACGGCCATCCGGGCCCTCCGATCGCCTTCCCGGCCTCCCAAAGGCTTCCAGCCCTCAGAAAGCCTTCCGAATTCCCAAAGGGCCTTCCGGTCCCTCCGACGGCATTCCGGGCCCTTTGAAGGCCTCACGGGCCCTCAGAACGGCTTCCGGCCCCCCGAGGGCCTTCCGCACTTCTGAAGGCATTTCGGATCCTCAAAAGGCGTTCTGGGGCTCCCAAACGGCCATCCGGGCCCTCCGATCGCCTTCCCGGCCTTCCAAAGGCTTCCAGCCCACAGAAAGCCTTCCGGGCTTCACAATTGCCTTCCGATCCCTGCGACGGCATTCCGGGCCCTTTGAAAGCCTCACGGGCCCCCAGAACGGCTTCCGGCCCCCCGAATGCCTTCCGGCCCCCCGAGTGCCTTCCGGCCTTCTGAAGGCCTTTCGGACCCTCCAAAGGTGTTCTGGGGCTCCCAAACGGCCATCCGGGCCCTCCGATCGCCTTCCCGGCCTTACAAAGGCTTCCAGCCCACAGAAAGCCTTCCGAACTCCCCAAGTGCCTTCCGGTCCCTCCGACGGCATTCCGGGCCTTTTAAAGGCCTCACGGGCCCTCAGAATGGCTTTCGGCCCCCCGAGTGCCTTCTGGCCCCCCGAGTGCCTTCCAGCCTTCTGAAGGCCTTTCGGACCCTCCAAAGGCGTTCTGGGGCTCCCAAACGGCCATCCGGGCCCTCCGATCACCTTCCCGGCCTTCCAAAGGCTTCCAGCCCTCAGAACGCCTTCCGAATTCCCAAAGGGCCTTCCGGTCCCTCCAACGGCATTCTGGGCCCTTTGAAGGCCTCACGGGCCCTCAGAACGGCTTCCGGCCCCCCGAGGGCCTTCCGCACTTCTGAAGGAATTTCGGACCCTCAAAAGGCGTTCTGGGGCTCCCAAACGGCCAGCCGGGCCCTCCGATCGCCTTCCCGGCCTTCCAAAGGCTTCCAGCCCACAGAAAGCCTTCCGGGCTTCCCAATTGCCTTCCGATCCCTGCGACGGCATTCCGGGCCCTTTGAAGGCCTCACGGGCCCTCAGAACGGCTTCCGGCCCCCCGAGTGCCTTCCGGCCCCCCGAGTGCCTTCCGGCCTTCTGAAGGCCTTTCGGACCCTCCAAAGGCGTTCTGGGGCTCCCAAACGGCCATCCGGGCCCTCCGATCACCTTCCCGGCCTTCCAAAGGCTTCCAGCCCTCAGAACGCCTTCCGAATTCCCAAAGGGCCTTCCGGTCCCTCCAACGGCATTCTGGGCCCTTTGAAGGCCTCACGGGCCCTCAGAACGGCTTCCGGCCCCCCGAGGGCCTTCCGCACTTCTGAAGGAATTTCGGACCCTCAAAAGGCGTTCTGGGGCTCCCAAACGGCCAGCCGGGCCCTCCGATCGCCTTCCCGGCCTTCCAAAGGCTTCCAGCCCACAGAAAGCCTTCCGGGCTTCCCAATTGCCTTCCGATCCCTGCGACGGCATTCCGGGCCCTTTGAAAGCCTCACGGGCCCCCAGAACGGCTTCCGGCCCCCCGAGTGCCTTCCGGCCCCCCGAGTGCCTTCCGGCCTTCTGAAGGCCTTTCGGACCCTCCAAAGGCGTTCTGGGGCTCCCAAACGGCCATCCGGGCCCTCCGATCGCCTTCCCGGCCTCCCAAAGGCTTCCAGCCCTCAGAAAGCCTTCCGAATTCCCAAAGGGCCATCCGGTCCCTCCGACGGCATTCCGGGCCCTTTGAAGGCCTCACGGGCCCTCAGAACGGCTTCCGGCCCCCCGAGGGCCTTCCGCACTTCTGAAGGCATTTCGGACCCTCAAAAGGCGTTCTGGGGCTCCCAAACGGCCATCCGGGCCCTCCGATCGCCTTCCCGGCCTTCCAAAGGCTTCCAGCCCACAGAAAGCCTTCCGGGCTTCACAATTGCCTTCCGATCCCTGCGACGGCATTCCGGGCCCTTTGAAAGCCTCACGGGCCCCCAGAACGGCTTCCGGCCCCCCGAATGCCTTCCGGCCCCCCGAGTGCCTTCCGGCCTTCTGAAGGCCTTTCGGACCCTCCAAAGGCGTTCTGGGGCTCCCAAACGGCCATCCGGGCCCTCCGATCACCTTCCCGGCCTTCCAAAGGCTTCCAGCCCTCAGAACGCCTTCCGAATTCCCAAAGGGCCTTCCGGTCCCTCCAACGGCATTCTGGGCCCTTTGAAGGCCTCACGGGCCCTCAGAACGGCTTCCGGCCCCCCGAGGGCCTTCCGCACTTCTGAAGGAATTTCGGACCCTCAAAAGGCGTTCTGGGGCTCCCAAACGGCCAGCCGGGCCCTCCGATCGCCTTCCCGGCCTTCCAAAGGCTTCCAGCCCACAGAAAGCCTTCCGGGCTTCCCAATTGCCTTCCGATCCCTGCGACGGCATTCCGGGCCCTTTGAAAGCCTCACGGGCCCCCAGAACGGCTTCCGGCCCCCCGAGTGCCTTCCGGCCCCCCGAGTGCCTTACGGGCTTCTGAAGGCCTTTCGGACCCTCCAAAGGCGTTCTGGGGCTCCCAAACGGCCATCCGGGCCCTCCGATCGCCTTCCCGGCCTCCCAAAGGCTTCCAGCCCTCAGAAAGCCTTCCGAATTCCCAAAGGGCCATCCGGTCCCTCCGACGGCATTCCGGGCCCTTTGAAGGCCTCACGGGCCCTCAGAACGGCTTCCGGCCCCCCGAGGGCCTTCCGCACTTCTGAAGGCATTTCGGACCCTCAAAAGGCGTTCTGGGGCTCCCAAACGGCCATCCGGGCCCTCCGATCGCCTTCCCGGCCTTCCAAAGGCTTCCAGCCCACAGAAAGCCTTCCGGGCTTCACAATTGCCTTCCGATCCCTGCGACGGCATTCCGGGCCCTTTGAAAGCCTCACGGGCCCCCAGAACGGCTTCCGGCCCCCCGAATGCCTTCCGGCCCCCCGAGTGCCTTCCGGCCTTCTGAAGGCCTTTCGGACCCTCCAAAGGCGTTCTGGGGCTCCCAAACGGCCATCCGGGCCCTCCGATCGCCGTCCCGGCCTTCCAAAGGCTTCCAGCCCACAGAAAGCCTTCCGGGCTCCCCAATTGCCTTCCGATCCCTCCGACGGCATTCCGGGCCGTTTGAAGGCCTCACGGGCCCTCAGAACGGCTTCCGGCCCCCCGAATGCCTTCCGGCCCCCCGAGTGCCTTCCGGCCTTCTGAAGGCCTTTCGGACCCTCCAAAGGCGTTCTGGGGCTCCCAAACGGCCATCCGGGCCCTCCGATCGCCTTCCCGGCCTTCCAAAGGCTTCCAGCCCTCAGAAAGCCTTCCGAATTCCCAAAGGGCCTTCCGGTCCCTCCGACGGCATTCTGGGCCCTTTGAAGGCCTCACGGGCCCTCAGAACGGCTTCTGGCCCCCCGAGGGCCTTCCGCACTTCTGAAGGAATTTCGGACCCTCAAAAGGCGTTCTGGGGCTCCCAAACGGCCATCCGGGCCCTCCGATCACCTTCCTGGCCTTCCAAAGGCTTCCAGCCCACAGAAAGCCTTCCGGGCTTCCCAATTGCCTTCCGATCCCTGCGACGGCATTCCGGGCCCTTTGAAGGCCTCACGGGCCCTCAGAACGGCTTCCGGCCCCCCGAGTGCCTTCCGGCCCCCCGAGTGCCTTCCGGCCTTCTGAAGGCCTTTCGGACCCTCCAAAGGCGTTCTGGGGCTCCCAAACGGCCATCCGGGCCCTCCGATCGCCTTCCCGGCCTCCCAAAGGCTTCCAGCCCTCAGAAAGCCTTCCGAATTCCCAAAGGGCCATCCGGTCCCTCCGACGGCATTCCGGGCCCTTTGAAGGCCTCACGGGCCCTCAGAACGGCTTCCGGCCCCCCGAATGCCTTCCGGCCCCCCGAGTGCCTTCCGGCCTTCTGAAGGCCTTTCGGACCCTCCAAAGGCGTTCTGGGGCTCCCAAACGGCCATCCGGGCCCTCCGATCGCCTTCCCGGCCTTCCAAAGGCTTCCAGCCCTCAGAAAGCCTTCCGAATTCCCAAAGGGCCTTCCGGTCCCTCCGACGGCATTCTGGGCCCTTTGAAGGCCTCACGGGCCCTCAGAACGGCTTCTGGCCCCCCGAGGGCCTTCCGCACTTCTGAAGGAATTTCGGACCCTCAAAAGGCGTTCTGGGGCTCCCAAACGGCCAGCCGGGCCCTCCGATCGCCTTCCCGGCCTTCCAAAGGCTTCCAGCCCACAGAAAGCCTTCCGGGCTTCCCAATTGCCTTCCGATCCCTGCGACGGCATTCCGGGCCCTTTGAAAGCCTCACGGGCCCCCAGAACGGCTTCCGGCCCCCCGAGTGCCTTCCGGCCCCCCGAGTGCCTTCCGGCCTTCTGAAGGCCTTTCGGACCCTCCAAAGGCGTTCTGGGGCTCCCAAACGGCCATCCGGGCCCTCCGATCGCCTTCCCGGCCTCCCAAAGGCTTCCAGCCCTCAGAAAGCCTTCCGAATTCCCAAAGGGCCATCCGGTCCCTCCGACGGCATTCCGGGCCCTTTGAAGGCCTCACGGGCCCTCAGAACGGCTTCCGGCCCCCCGAGGGCCTTCCGCACTTCTGAAGGCATTTCGGACCCTCAAAAGGCGTTCTGGGGCTCCCAAACGGCCATCCGGGCCCTCCGATCGCCTTCCCGGCCTTCCAAAGGCTTCCAGCCCACAGAAAGCCTTCCGGGCTTCACAATTGCCTTCCGATCCCTGCGACGGCATTCCGGGCCGTTTGAAGGCCTCACGGGCCCTCAGAACGGCTTCCGGCCCCCCGAGTGCCTTCCGGCCCCCCGAGTGCCTTCCGGCCTTCTGTCGCCCGCGGCCACAGCTGGGGCCGGGACCAGGACACGGAGGCCCTCATGCCCGCGGCGTGGCCCCAGCAGCCGCACAGCCAGCTACAGCAACAGGAGGCCCGCTGGCACCAACACTGGCTGGCTCAGCAAGCGCCCAGCCGCAGCCGGTGGTTTGCCATGAACCCCACGCCCAGCCCCGGCTGGATGCGGCCCCGCTCCTCCCCCCCATCACTGCCCTCGGCCGCTGCAAGCCCGGTCAGCCAGCCTAGCAGCCGCCATGCGGCACCGCACCAGCAGGACCCCGGTGCTGCTGCCGGACCGTCGGCACCCGCCGGGCCGGCCCCGGAGGCAGACCCGGCAGCTGATGGCCCGGCTGGCATGTCTCCCCTCGACCGGCGGCGGGCCTGGCAGCGGCTGTGGGACTGCCCCGCAAGCAACCGGGCCAAGGCGCTCGCCTGGCGGCTGCACCATGGACGGCTCCCGTGCGGGGTGTACCTGGCCTCCAAAGGTCAGCCGCAGCGTGCCCACTGCTCTGCTCCTAGCTGCTCGGTGGACGGCAACCTGCATGTCGCCAGCCTGACCCACGTCTTCTTGGAGTGCGGGGCTTACACCGCAGCTCGGGTTTGGCTGGCAGAGCTGTGGGCAACAGTCTCCGGGGCCGCGGACTTGCCTTTCAGACAGCCGGCTGTGCTGCTGGGAGACTGGCCGGGAGGGTGGCCGGCCTACCCCACCAGCCCTGGGCTGCAGCTGCTGTGGGCAGCCCTTCGAGCCACTTGGCTGTGGGCGGTCTGGGGCCACTACCACAGGGCGGAGCCTGATGACCATCCGTCGGCCACGGTGGTGGGCTGCGTCATTGGGGAGCTGCAGCGTCTCATGAGGGCACATTTCAGCATGGCGGCGCTCTCCGAGGACACTCTGGCGGGGCTGCCCCGGGGCCACATCACAGCACAGCTGAAGCCCGGCCGGCTGGATGCCTTCGAAGCCTCCTGGGCGCATGAAGGCGTCCTCTGCTCCGTGCAGCGGGTGGCTGGCAGCAGCCCGCGTCTGCAGGTTCATCTGTCCCGGGTGGCCCCGGTCCCAGCACCACAGGCACCCGCCGGGGGCGCCCAGGCAGCACAGCAGGTCTCCCCATCCGGGTCAGCCATCAGCGCCCAGCCCAGCCAGGCAGCAGCTCAGCTGACAGGGCAGCCGGGGCCGTCGTGAGCGGGGTGTTGGGAGTGGGGGATCTCGGTGTCTGAGGTCCTTAGGGTGCGAGGGGCCTCGAGGGTGGGGGGAGTGCGGTGCGGGTTGCCTAGGGAGGGGGGTGCGGTGCGGGGCTTGCTGTGGGTGGGGCCGGAGGGGGTCTTGGGGGTCGGGGGAGCTTAGGAGCAGGGTTGGTGTGGTGCAGGCTGCCGCGGGAGGCAGGTGCGGTTCGGAGGCTGCTGTCTTGAGGGGTCGCCCCCTGTGTGGGGTCTGTGGGTGTTTTGTCGCTGGCGCTCTCGTGCCTTGGTCTCTGACCCGGCGGTGCTGCCCCTGCGGCCTGGAGGGGGGGGTTCTTGGGAGTGGGGTGCGTGTGGCGCCGGGGGGTCTGGGGAGGGTTTCGGGGGGGGACTGGGGAGGGGCGGGGGGGCTTCGGTGCAGGGTTGGTGTGGTGCAGGCCGCCGTGGGAGGCAGGTGCGGTTCGGGGGTCGCCCCCAGGGTGGGGTCTGCGGGTGTCTTGTCGCCGGCACGCTTGTGCCCTGGCTTCCAGCCAGGCAGTGTTGCCCCTGCTGCGCCCGTGGGGGTTCTTGGGAGCCGGGGGGACGTGGGAGTGAGGTTCCTGCGGTGCGGGGTGTCTTGGGAGGGAGGTATGTCTTCGGGCCTGCTGTCTTGCGGGGACGCCCCCAGGGTGGGGTCGGTTGTTGTTTGTCTCCGGTGCGCTTGTGTGGCACCGTCCCTGCGGCTTTTGTGGCTCTGGGAGGCGGTTTCGGTGGTGCGGGGTTCTCTTCGGGCGTGCTGTGGGTTTTCTGTTTTCTCTGGTGCTCCCCGGTGGGGGGGGGGCTCGTTTGCCCTGGTTCGCTGCGGTGGTTGCCCGGTTTTGTTTGTTGTTCCTGTTGCTGTCGCCCAGGGTGTAGGGTTCGCCCCTTGGCTGTTGAGGTTGTGCAGGTTGTGGTTGTGTTGTCGCTGTGGTCGCTGTTGGGGCCTTTGCCCATCCCTGGGGCTTGTCTCCGGTGACGGGCCCTGTTGTTGGTCCGTGGTGCTGGCCCGGGTGTTGGGCCGTGGTTTTGGCCCTGGTGTTGGGCCGTGGTGTTGGCTCTGGTTTTGGGCCCTGGTGTTGGGCCCTGGTGTTGGGCTGTGGGGTTGGCCCTGGTGTTGGGCCGTGGTGTTGGCCCTGGTGTTGGGCCCTGGGGTTTGGCCCTGGTGTTGGGCCCTGGTGTTGGTTTCAGTTCCCTCCTCGGTGTCTTGGAGGTAGGGGTGGCCGTGTGTGCCGCCCGTGCAGCAGTGGCTCCTGGCCCCTTGCTGCCCCCGTCCCTGTCCCTGTCCTGTCTGCGAGTTTAGGCGTTGCTTGGCTTTTTCTCTCTCCTTGGCTCCTTGCGGTGGTTTTTTGGGCTTCTTGCCAGGCTGTTGTGGCTTGCCGGTCTTGCTCGGCTTGCCCGTTGGGCTTCGCTTTCCCAGTCCTTGTAACGTCCCTCGCAGAAAAAAAAAAAAAAAAAAAAAAGAAGGCCTTTCGGACCCTCCAAAGGTGTTCTGGGGCTCCCAAACGGCCATCCGGGCCCTCCGATCGCCTTCCCGGCCTTCCAAAGGCTTCCAGCCCACAGAAAGCCTTCCGAACTCCCCAAGTGCCTTCCGGTCCCTCCGACGGCATTCCGGGCCTTTTAAAGGCCTCACGGGCCCTCAGAATGGCTTTCGGCCCCCCGAGTGCCTTCTGGCCCCCCGAGTGCCTTCCAGCCTTCTGAAGGCCTTTCGGACCCTCCAAAGGCGTTCTGGGGCTCCCAAACGGCCATCCGGGCCCTCCGATCGCCTTCCCGGCCTTCCAAAGGCTTCCAGCCCTCAGAAAGCCTTCCGAATTCCCAAAGGGCCTTCCGGTCCCTCCGACGGCATTCTGGGCCCTTTGAAGGCCTCACGGGCCCTCAGAACGGCTTCTGGCCCCCCGAGGGCCTTCCGCACTTCTGAAGGAATTTCGGACCCTCAAAAGGCGTTCTGGGGCTCCCAAACGGCCAGCCGGGCCCTCCGATCGCCTTCCCGGCCTTCCAAAGGCTTCCAGCCCACAGAAAGCCTTCCGGGCTTCCCAATTGCCTTCCGATCCCTGCGACGGCATTCCGGGCCCTTTGAAAGCCTCACGGGCCCCCAGAACGGCTTCCGGCCCCCCGAGTGCCTTCCGGCCCCCCGAGTGCCTTCCGGCCTTCTGAAGGCCTTTCGGACCCTCCAAAGGCGTTCTGAGGCTCCCAAACGGCCATCCGGGCCCTCCGATCGCCTTCCCGGCCTCCCAAAGGCTTCCAGCCCTCAGAAAGCCTTCCGAATTCCCAAAGGGCCTTCCGGTCCCTCCGACGGCATTCCGGGCCCTTTGAAGGCCTCACGGGCCCTCAGAACGGCTTCCGGCCCCCCGAGGGCCTTCCGCACTTCTGAAGGCATTTCGGACCCTCAAAAGGCGTTCTGGGGCTCCCAAACGGCCATCCGGGCCCTCCGATCGCCTTCCCGGCCTCCCAAAGGCTTCCAGCCCTCAGAAAGCCTTCCGAATTCCCAAAGGGCCTTCCGGTCCCTCCGACGGCATTCCGGGCCGTTTGAAGGCCTCACGGGCCCTCAGAACGGCTTCCGGCCCCCCGAGTGCCTTCCGGCCCCCCGAGTGCCTTCCGGCCTTCTGAAGGCCTTTCGGACCCTCCAAAGGTGTTCTGGGGCTCCCAAACGGCCATCCGGGCCCTCCGATCGCCTTCCCGGCCTTCCAAAGGCTTCCAGCCCACAGAAAGCCTTCCGAACTCCCCAAGTGCCTTCCGGTCCCTCCGACGGCATTCCGGGCCTTTTAAAGGCCTCACGGGCCCTCAGAATGGCTTTCGGCCCCCCGAGTGCCTTCTGGCCCCCCGAGTGCCTTCCAGCCTTCTGAAGGCCTTTCGGACCCTCCAAAGGCGTTCTGGGGCTCCCAAACGGCCATCCGGGCCCTCCGATCGCCTTCCCGGCCTTCCAAAGGCTTCCAGCCCTCAGAAAGCCTTCCGAATTCCCAAAGGGCCTTCCGGTCCCTCCGACGGCATTCTGGGCCCTTTGAAGGCCTCACGGGCCCTCAGAACGGCTTCTGGCCCCCCGAGGGCCTTCCGCACTTCTGAAGGAATTTCGGACCCTCAAAAGGCGTTCTGGGGCTCCCAAACGGCCATCCGGGCCCTCCGATCACCTTCCTGGCCTTCCAAAGGCTTCCAGCCCACAGAAAGCCTTCCGGGCTTCCCAATTGCCTTCCGATCCCTGCGACGGCATTCCGGGCCCTTTGAAGGCCTCACGGGCCCTCAGAACGGCTTCCGGCCCCCCGAGTGCCTTCCGGCCCCCCGAGTGCCTTCCGGCCTTCTGAAGGCCTTTCGGACCCTCCAAAGGCGTTCTGGGGCTCCCAAACGGCCATCCGGGCCCTCCGATCACCTTCCCGGCCTTCCAAAGGCTTCCAGCCCTCAGAACGCCTTCCGAATTCCCAAAGGGCCTTCCGGTCCCTCCAACGGCATTCTGGGCCCTTTGAAGGCCTCACGGGCCCTCAGAACGGCTTCCGGCCCCCCGAGGGCCTTCCGCACTTCTGAAGGAATTTCGGACCCTCAAAAGGCGTTCTGGGGCTCCCAAACGGCCAGCCGGGCCCTCCGATCGCCTTCCCGGCCTTCCAAAGGCTTCCAGCCCACAGAAAGCCTTCCGGGCTTCCCAATTGCCTTCCGATCCCTGCGACGGCATTCCGGGCCCTTTGAAAGCCTCACGGGCCCCCAGAACGGCTTCCGGCCCCCCGAGTGCCTTCCGGCCCCCCGAGTGCCTTCCGGCCTTCTGAAGGCCTTTCGGACCCTCCAAAGGCGTTCTGGGGCTCCCAAACGGCCATCCGGGCCCTCCGATCGCCTTCCCGGCCTCCCAAAGGCTTCCAGCCCTCAGAAAGCCTTCCGAATTCCCAAAGGGCCTTCCGGTCCCTCCGACGGCATTCCGGGCCCTTTGAAGGCCTCACGGGCCCTCAGAACGGCTTCCGGCCCCCCGAGGGCCTTCCGCACTTCTGAAGGCATTTCGGACCCTCAAAAGGCGTTCTGGGGCTCCCAAACGGCCATCCGGGCCCTCCGATCGCCTTCCCGGCCTTCCAAAGGCTTCCAGCCCACAGAAAGCCTTCCGGGCTTCACAATTGCCTTCCGATCCCTGCGACGGCATTCCGGGCCCTTTGAAAGCCTCACGGGCCCCCAGAACGGCTTCCGGCCCCCCGAATGCCTTCCGGCCCCCCGAGTGCCTTCCGGCCTTCTGAAGGCCTTTCGGACCCTGCAAAGGCGTTCTGGGGCTCCCAAACGGCCATCCGGGCCCTCCGATCGCCGTCCCGGCCTTCCAAAGGCTTCCAGCCCACAGAAAGCCTTCCGGGCTTCACAATTGCCTTCCGATCCCTGCGACGGCATTCCGGGCCCTTTGAAAGCCTCACGGGCCCCCAGAACGGCTTCCGGCCCCCCGAATGCCTTCCGGCCCCCCGAGTGCCTTCCGGCCTTCTGAAGGCCTTTCGGACCCTGCAAAGGCGTTCTGGGGCTCCCAAACGGCCATCCGGGCCCTCCGATCGCCGTCCCGGCCTTCCAAAGGCTTCCAGCCCACAGAAAGCCTTCCGGGCTCCCCAATTGCCTTCCGATCCCTCCGACGGCATTCCGGGCCGTTTGAAGGCCTCACGGGCCCTCAGAACGGCTTCCGGCCCCCCGAGTGCCTTCCGGCCCCCCGAGTGCCTTCCGGCCTTCTGAAGGCCTTTCGGACCCTCCAAAGGTGTTCTGGGGCTCCCAAACGGCCATCCGGGCCCTCCGATCGCCTTCCCGGCCTTCCAAAGGCTTCCAGCCCACAGAAAGCCTTCCGAACTCCCCAAGTGCCTTCCGGTCCCTCCGACGGCATTCCGGGCCTTTTAAAGGCCTCACGGGCCCTCAGAATGGCTTTCGGCCCCCCGAGTGCCTTCTGGCCCCCCGAGTGCCTTCCAGCCTTCTGAAGGCCTTTCGGACCCTCCAAAGGCGTTCTGGGGCTCCCAAACGGCCATCCGGGCCCTCCGATCGCCTTCCCGGCCTTCCAAAGGCTTCCAGCCCTCAGAAAGCCTTCCGAATTCCCAAAGGGCCTTCCGGTCCCTCCGACGGCATTCTGGGCCCTTTGAAGGCCTCACGGGCCCTCAGAACGGCTTCTGGCCCCCCGAGGGCCTTCCGCACTTCTGAAGGAATTTCGGACCCTCAAAAGGCGTTCTGGGGCTCCCAAACGGCCATCCGGGCCCTCCGATCACCTTCCCGGCCTTCCAAAGGCTTCCAGCCCACAGAAAGCCTTCCGGGCTTCCCAATTGCCTTCCGATCCCTGCGACGGCATTCCGGGCCCTTTGAAGGCCTCACGGGCCCTCAGAACGGCTTCCGGCCCCCCGAGTGCCTTCCGGCCCCCCGAGTGCCTTCCGGCCTTCTGAAGGCCTTTCGGACCCTCCAAAGGCGTTCTGGGGCTCCCAAACGGCCATCCGGGCCCTCCGATCACCTTCCCGGCCTTCCAAAGGCTTCCAGCCCTCAGAACGCCTTCCGAATTCCCAAAGGGCCTTCCGGTCCCTCCAACGGCATTCTGGGCCCTTTGAAGGCCTCACGGGCCCTCAGAACGGCTTCCGGCCCCCCGAGGGCCTTCCGCACTTCTGAAGGAATTTCGGACCCTCAAAAGGCGTTCTGGGGCTCCCAAACGGCCAGCCGGGCCCTCCGATCGCCTTCCCGGCCTTCCAAAGGCTTCCAGCCCACAAAAAGCCTTCCGGGCTTCCCAATTGCCTTCCGATCCCTGCGACGGCATTCCGGGCCCTTTGAAAGCCTCACGGGCCCCCAGAACGGCTTCCGGCCCCCCGAGTGCCTTCCGGCCCCCCGAGTGCCTTCCGGCCTTCTGAAGGCCTTTCGGACCCTCCAAAGGCGTTCTGGGGCTCCCAAACGGCCATCCGGGCCCTCCGATCGCCTTCCCGGCCTCCCAAAGGCTTCCAGCCCTCAGAAAGCCTTCCGAATTCCCAAAGGGCCTTCCGGTCCCTCCGACGGCATTCCGGGCCCTTTGAAGGCCTCACGGGCCCTCAGAACGGCTTCCGGCCCCCCGAGGGCCTTCCGCACTTCTGAAGGCATTTCGGACCCTCAAAAGGCGTTCTGGGGCTCCCAAACGGCCATCCGGGCCCTCCGATCGCCTTCCCGGCCTTCCAAAGGCTTCCAGCCCACAGAAAGCCTTCCGGGCTCCCCAACTGCCTTCCGATCCCCCCGACGGCATTCCGGGCCCTTTGAAGGCCTCACGGGCCCCCAGAACGGCTTCCGGCCCCCCGAGTGCCTTCCGGCCCCCCGAGTGCCTTCCGGCCTTCTGAAGGCCTTTCGGACCCTCCAAAGGCGTTCTGGGGCTCCCAAACGGCCATCCGGGCCCTCTGATCTTTTTTTTTCTGCGAGGGACGTTACAAGGACTGGGAAAGCGAAGCCCAACGGGCAAGCCGAGCAAGACCGGCAAGCCTGCAGCTGCCGGGCAGCTGAAGCCCGGCCGGCTGGATGCCTTCGAAGCCTCCTGGGCGCATGAAGGCGTCCTCTGCTCCGTGCAGCGGGTGGCTGGCAGCAGCCCGCGTCTGCAGGTTCATCTGTCCCGGGTGGCCCCGGTCCCAGCACCACAGGCACCCGCCGGGGGCGCCCAGGCAGCACAGCAGGTCTCCCCATCCGGGTCAGCCATCAGCGCCCAGCCCAGCCAGGCAGCAGCTCAGCTGACAGGGCAGCCGGGGCCGTCGTGAGCGGGGTGTTGGGAGTGGGGGATCTCGGTGTCTGAGGTCCTTAGGGTGCGAGGGGCCTCGAGGGTGGGGGGAGTGCGGTGCGGGTTGCCTAGGGAGGGGGGTGCGGTGCGGGGCTTGCTGTGGGTGGGGCCGGAGGGGGTCTTGGGGGTCGGGGGAGCTTAGGAGCAGGGTTGGTGTGGTGCAGGCTGCCGCGGGAGGCAGGTGCGGTTCGGAGGCTGCTGTCTTGAGGGGTCGCCCCCTGTGTGGGGTCTGTGGGTGTTTTGTCGCTGGCGCTCTCGTGCCTTGGTCTCTGACCCGGCGGTGCTGCCCCTGCGGCCTGGAGGGGGGGGTTCTTGGGAGTGGGGTGCGTGTGGCGCCGGGGGGTCTGGGGAGGGTTTCGGGGGGGGACTGGGGAGGGGCGGGGGGGCTTCGGTGCAGGGTTGGTGTGGTGCAGGCCGCCGTGGGAGGCAGGTGCGGTTCGGGGGTCGCCCCCAGGGTGGGGTCTGCGGGTGTCTTGTCGCCGGCACGCTTGTGCCCTGGCTTCCAGCCAGGCAGTGTTGCCCCTGCTGCGCCCGTGGGGGTTCTTGGGAGCCGGGGGGACGTGGGAGTGAGGTTCCTGCGGTGCGGGGTGTCTTGGGAGGGAGGTGTGTCTTCGGGCCTGCTGTCTTGCGGGGACGCCCCCAGGGTGGGGTCGGTTGTTGTTTGTCTCCGGTGCGCTTGTGTGGCACCGTCCCTGCGGCTTTTGTGGCTCTGGGAGGCGGTTTCGGTGGTGCGGGGTTCTCTTCGGGCGTGCTGTGGGTTTTCTGTTTTCTCTGGTGCTCCCCGGTGGGGGGGGGCTCGTTTGCCCTGGTTCGCTGCGGCGGTTGCCCGGTTTTGTTTGTTGTTCCTGTTGCTGTCGCCCAGGGTGTAGGGTTCGCCCCTTGGCTGTTGAGGTTGTGCAGGTTGTGGTTGTGTTGTCGCTGTGGTCGCTGTTGGGGCCTTTGCCCATCCCTGGGGCTTGTCTCCGGTGACGGACCCTGTTGTTGGTCCGTGGTGCTGGCCCGGGTGTTGGGCCGTGGTTTTGGCCCTGGTGTTGGGCCGTGGTGTTGGCTCTGGTTTTGGGCCCTGGTGTTGGGCCCTGGTGTTGGGCTGTGGGGTTGGCCCTGGTGTTGGGCCGTGGTGTTGGCCCTGGTGTTGGGCCCTGGGGTTTGGCCCTGGTGTTGGGCCCTGGTGTTGGTTTCAGTTCCCTCCTCGGTGTCTTGGAGGTAGGGGTGGCCGTGTGTGCCGCCCGTGCAGCAGTGGCTCCTGGCCCCTTGCTGCCCCCGTCCCTGTCCCTGTCCTGTCTGCGAGTTTAGGCGTTGCTTGGCTTTTTCTCTCTCCTTGGCTCCTTGCGGTGGTTTTTTGGGCTTCTTGCCAGGCTGTTGCGGCTTGCCGGTCTTGCTCGGCTTGCCCGTTGGGCTTCGCTTTCCCAGTCCTTGTAACGTCCCTCGCAGAAAAAAAAAAAAAAAAAAGCCACAACAACCTGGCAAGAAGCCCAAGAAACCACCGCAAGGAGCCGAGGAGAGAGAAAAAGCCAAGCAACGCCTAAACTCGCAGACAGGACAGGGACAGGGACGGGGGCAGCAAGAGGCCAGGAGCCACTGCTGCACGGGCGGCACACACGGCCACCCCTTCCTCCAAGACACCGAGGAGGGAAACCGAAACCAACACCAGGGCCCAACACCAGGGCCAAACCCCAGGGCCCAGCACCAGGGCCAAAACCACGGCCCAACACCAGGGCCAACCCCACAGCCCAACACCAGGGCCCAACACCAGGGCCCAAAACCAGAGCCAACACCACGGCCCAACACCAGGGCAAAAAACCACGGCCCAACACCCGGGCCAGCACCACGGACCAACAACAGGGCCCGTCACTGAGGACAAACCCCCGGGCCCCAACAGCGACCACAGCGACAACACAACCACAACCTGCACAACCTCAACAACCAAGGGGCGAACCCTACACCCAGGGCGACAGCAACAGAAACGGCAAACAAAACCAGGCAACCGCCACAGCGAACCAGGGCGGACAAGCCCCTCGGAAACAGGAAAGCCATAGCACGCCCGAAGAGAACCCCGCACCACCTAAACCGCCTCCCAGAGCCACGAAAGCCGCAGGGACGGCGCCACACGAAGCGCACCAGAGACAAACAACAACCGACCCCACCCGGGGGGCGTCCCCACAAGACAGCAGGCCCCACGACACACCTCCCTCCCAAGACACCCCGCACCACAGGAACCGCACTCCCGCGGCCCCCCGGCTCCCAAGAACCCCCACGGGCGCAGCAGGGGCAGCACCGCCTGGCTGGAAGCCAGGGCACAAGCGTGCCGGCGACAAGACTCCCGCAGACCCCACCCGGGGGGCATCCCCTCCAGACAGCGACCCCCGAACCGCACCTGCCTCCCACGGCAGCCTGCACCCCACCAACCCTGCACCGAAGCCCCCCCGCCCCTCCCCAGCCACCCTCCGAAACCCTCCCCAGTCCCCCCCGCGCCGCGCGCACCCCACTCCCAAGACCCCCCGTCCCCCAAAAAACCCCTCCAGCCCGCAGGGAGAGCACCGCCGGGTCGGAGACCAGCGCACGAGAGCGCCTGCGACAAGACACCCACAGACCCCACACAGGGGGCGTCCCCTCTAGACAGCGACCCGCGAACCGCACCTGCCTCCCACGGCAGCCTGCACCACACCAACCCTGCACCGAAGCTCCCCCGACCCCCAAGACCCCCTCAGACCCCACCCACAGCAAGCCCCGCACCGCAACCCCCTCCCTAGGCAACCCGCGCCCGCACCGCACTCCACCCTCGAAGCCCCTCGCACCCTAAGGACCTCAGACACCGAGACCCCCAACTCCCAACACCCCGCTCACGACGGCCCCGGCTGCCCTGTCAGCTGAGCTGCTGCCGGGCTGGGCTGGGCGCTGATGGCTGACCCGGATGGGGAGACCTGCTGTGCTGCCTGGGCGCTCCCGGCGGATGCCGGTGGAGCTGGGACCGGGGCCACCCGGGACAGATGAACCTGCAGACGCGGGCTGCTGCCAGCCACCCGCTGTACGGAGCAGAGGACGCCTTCATGCGCCCAGGAGGCTTCGAAGGCATCCAACCGGCCGGGCTTCAGCTGCGCTGTGATGTGGCCCCGGGGCAGCCCCGCCAGAGTGTCCTCGGAGAGCGCCGCCATGCTGAAATGAGCCCTCATGAGACGCTGCAGCTCCCCAATGACGCAGCCCACCACCGTGGCCGACGGATGGTCATCAGGCTCCGCCCTGTGGTAGTGGCCCCAGACCGCCCACAGCCAAGTGGCTCGAAGGGCTGCCCACAGCAGCTGCAGCCCAGGGCGGGTGGGGTAGTCCGGCCACCCTCCCGGCCAGTCCCCCAGTAGCACAGCCGGCTGGCTGAAGGGCAAGTCCGCGGCCCCGGAGACTGCCGCCCACAGCTCTGCCAGCCAAACCCGAGCTGCGGTGTAAGCCCCGCACTCCAAGAAGACGTGGGTCAGGCTGGCGACATGCAGGCTGCCGTCCACCGAGCAGCTAGGAGCAGGGCAGTGGGCACGCTGCGGCTGACCTTTGGAGGCCAGGTACACCCCGCACGGGAGCCGTCCATGGTGCAGCCGCCAGGCTAGCGCCTTGGCCCGGTTGCTTGCGGGGCAGTCCCACAGCCGCTGCCAGGCCCGCCGGCGGTCGAGGGGAGACAGGCCAGCCGGGCCATCCGCTGCCTGGTCTACCTCCGACGGTCCGGCGGCAGCACCGGGGTCCTGCTGGTGCGGTGCCACATGGCGGCTGCCAGGCTGGCTGACCGGGCTTGCAGCAGCCGAGGGGAGTGATGGGGGGGAGGATCGGGGCCGCATCCAGCCGGGGCTGGGTGTGGGGTTCAAGGCAAACCACCGGCTGCGGCTGGGTGCTTGCTGAGCCAGCCAGTGTTGGTGCCAGCGGGCCTCCTGTTGCTGTAGCTGGCTGTGCGGGTGCTCGGGCCACGCCGCGGGCCACGCCGCGGGCCACGCCGCGGGCCACGCCGCGGGCCACGCCGCGGGCAAGTAGTAGGCCTTCAGAAGGCCGGAAGGCACCAGGGGGGCCGGAAGGCACTCGGGGGGCCAGAAGCCGTTCTGAGGGCCCGTGAGGCCTTCAAAAGGCCCGGAATGCTGTCGGAGGGACCGGAAGGCACTTTGGAGCCCGGAAGGCTTTCTGTGGGCTGGAAGCCTTTGGAAGGCCTGTGTGGGGTCTGTGGGTGTCTTGTCGCAGGCGCTCTCGTGCTCTGGTCTCCGACCCGGCGGTGCTCTCCCTGCGGCCTGGAGGGGGTTTTTGGGGGACGGGGGGTCTTGGGAGTGGGGCGCGCGCGGCGCGGGGGGGCTGGGGAGGGTTTCGGAGGGGGTCTGGGGAGGGGCGGGGGGGCTTCGGTGCAGGGTTGGTGTGGTGCAGGCTGCCGTGGGAGGCAGGTGCGGTTCGGGGGTCGCTGTCTGGAGGGGACGCCCCCAGGGTGGGGTATGCGGGAGTCTTGTCGCCGGCGCGCTTGTGCCCTGGCTTCCAGCCAGGCGGTGCTGCCCCTGCTGCGCCCGTGGGGGTTCTTGGGAGCCGGGGGGCCGCGGGAGTGTGGTTCCTGTGGTGCGGGGTGTCTTGGGAGGGAGGTGTGTCTTGGGGCCTGCTGTCTTGCGGGGACGCCCCCAGGGTGGGGTCGGTTGTTGTTTGTCTCTGGTGCGCTTCGTGTGGCGCCGTCCCTGCGGCTTTTGTGGCTCTGGGGGCGGTATAGGTGGTGCGGGGTTCTCTTCGGGCGTGCTGTGGCTTTCCTGTTTCCTCTGGTGCTCCCCGGCGGGGAGGGGCTTGTCCGCCCTGGTTCGCTGTGGCGGTTGCCCGGTTCTGTTTGCCATTCCTGTTGCTGTCGCCCTGGGTGTAGGGTTCGCCCCTTGGTTGTTGAGGTTGTGCAGGTTGTGGTTGTGAAGGCCTTTCGGACCCTCCAAAGGCGTTCTGGGGCTCCCAAACGGCCATCCGGGCCCTCCGATCGCCTTCCAGGCCTTCCAAAGGCTTCAAGCCCACAGAAAGCCTTCCGAATTCCCAAAGTACCTTCCGGTCCCTCCGACGGCATTCCGGGCCCTTTGAAGGCCTCACGGGCCCTCAGAACGGCTTCCGGCCCCCCGAGTGCCTTCCGGCCCCCCGAGTGCCTTCCGGCCTTCTGAAGGCCTTTCGGACCCTCCAAAGGCGTTCTGGGGCTCCCAAACGGCCATCCGGGCCCTCCGATCGCCTTCCCTGCCTTCCAAAGGCTTCCAGCCCACAAAAAGCCTTGCGGGCTCCCCAATTGCCTTCCGATTTTTTTCTGCGATCCGATCCCTCCGACGGCATTCCGGGCCCTTTGAAGGCCTCCCGGGCCCTCAGAACGGCTTCCGGCCCCCCGAGTGCCTTCCAGCCTTCTGAAGGCCTTTCGGACCCTCCAAAGGCGTTCTGGGGCTCCCAAACGGCCATCCGGGCCCTCCGATCGCCTTCCAGGCCTTCCAAAGGCTTCAAGCCCACAGAAAGCCTTCCGAATTCCCAAAGTACCTTCCGGTCCCTCCGACGGCATTCCGGGCCCTTTGAAGGCCTCACGGGCCCTCAGAACGGCTTCCGGCCCCCCGAGTGCCTTCCGGCCCCCCGAGTGCCTTCCGGCCTTCTGAAGGCCTTTCGGACCCTCCAAAGGCGTTCTGGGGCTCCCAAACGGCCATCCGGGCCCTCCGATCGCCTTCCCTGCCTTCCAAAGGCTTCCAGCCCACAAAAAGCCTTGCGGGCTCCCCAATTGCCTTCCGATTTTTTTTCTGCGATCCGATCCCTCCGACGGCATTCCGGGCCCTTTGAAGGCCTCCCGGGCCCTCAGAACGGCTTCCGGCCCCCCGAGTGCCTTCCAGCCTTCTGAAGGCCTTTCGGACCCTCCAAAGGCGTTCTGGGGCTCCCAAACGGCCATCCGGGCCCTCCGATCGCCTTCCCGGCCTTCCAAAGGCTTCCAGCCCACAGAAAGCCTTTCGAATTCCCAAAGGGCCTTCCGGTCCCTCCGACGGCATTCCGGGCCCTTTGAAGGCCTCACGGGCCCTCAGAACGGCTTCCGGCCCCCCGAGGGCCTTCCGCACTTCTGAAGGAATTTCGGACCCTCAAAAGAGGCGTTCTGGGGCTCCCAAACGGCCATCCGGGCCCTCCGATCACCTTCCCGGCCTTCCAATGGCTTCCAACCCACAGAAAGCCTTCCGGGCTTCCCAATTGCCTTCCGATCCCTGCGACGGCATTCCGGGCCCTTTGAAAGCCTCACGGGCCCCCAGAATGGCTTCCGGCCCCCCGAGTGCCTTCCGGCCCCCCGAGTGCCTTCCGGCCTTCTGAATGAATTTCGGACCCTCCAAAGGCGTTCTGGGGCTCCCAAACGGCCATCCGGGCCCTCCGATCGCCTTCCCGGCCTTCCAAAGGCTTCCAGCTCACAGAAAGCCTTCCGGGCTCCCCGATTGCCTTCCGATCCCTCCGACGGCATTCCGGGCCCTTTGAAGGCCTCACGGGACCTCAGAACGGCTTCCGGGCCCCCGCGTGCCTTCCGGCCTTCTGAAGGAATTTCGGACCCTCCAAAGGCGTTCTGGGGCTCCCAAACGGCCATCCGGGCCCTCCGATCGCCTTCCCGGCCTTCCAAAGGTTTCCAACCCACAGAAAGCCTTCCGGGCTTCCCAATTGCCTTCCGATCCCTCCGACGGCATTCCGGGACCTTTGAAGGCCTCACGGGACCTCAGAACGGCTTCCGGGCCCCCGAGCCTTCCGGCCTTCTGAAGGCCTTCCGGAGCCTCCAAAGGCGTTCTGGGGCTCCCAAACGCCATCCGGGCCCTCCGATCACCTTTCCGGCCTTCCAAAGGCTTCCAGCTCACAGAAAGCCTTCCGGGCTCCCCGATTGCCTTCCGATCCCTCCGACGGCATTCCGGGCCCTTTGAAGGCCTCACGGGACCTCAGAACGGCTTCCGGGCCCCCGCGTGCCTTCCGGCCTTCTGAAGGAATTTCGGACCCTCCAAAGGCGTTCTGGGGCTCCCAAACGGCCATCCGGGCCCTCCGATCGCCTTCCCGGCCTTCCAAAGGTTTCCAACCCACAGAAAGCCTTCCGGGCTTCCCAATTGCCTTCCGATCCCTCCGACGGCATTCCGGGACCTTTGAAGGCCTCACGGGACCTCAGAACGGCTTCCGGGCCCCCGAGCCTTCCGGCCTTCTGAAGGCCTTCCGGAGCCTCCAAAGGCGTTCTGGGGCTCCCAAACGCCATCCGGGCCCTCCGATCACCTTTCCGGCCTTCCAAAGGCTTCCAGCTCACAGAAAGCCTTCCGGGCTCCCCAATTGCCTTCCGATCCCTCCGATGGCATTCCGGGCCCTTTGAAGGCCTCACGGGACCTCAGAACGGCTTCCGGGCCCCCGAGTGCCTTCCGGCCTTCTGAAGGCCTTTCGGACCCTATTAAGGCGTTCTGGGGCTCCCAAACGGCCATCCGGGCCCTCCGATCGCCTTCCCGGCCTTCCAAAGGCTTCCAGCCTACAGGAAGCCTTCCAGGCTCCCCAATTGCCTTCCGATCCCTCCGACGGCATTCCGGGCCCTTTGAAGGCCTCACGGGCCCTCAGAACGGCTTCCAGCCCCCCGAGTGCCTTCCGGCCCCCCGAGTGCCTTCCGGCCTTCTGAAGGCCTTTCGGACCCTATTAAGGCGTTCTGGGGCTCCCAAACGGCCATACGGGCCCTCCGATCGCCTTCCCGGCCTTCCAAAGGCTTCCAGCCCACAGGAAGCCTTCCGGGCTCCCCAATTGCCTTCCGATCCCTCCGACGGCATTCCGGGCCCTTGCCGGTCTTGCTCGGCTTGCCCGTTGGGCTTCGCTTTCCCAGTGCTTGAAACGTCCCTAGCAGAAAAAAAGAACGGCTTCCGGCCCCCCGAGTTTTTTTTTTTTTCTGCGAGGGACGTTACAAGGACTGGGAAAGCGAAGCCCAACGGGCAAGCCGAGCAAGACCGGCAAGCCGCAACAGCCTGGCAAGAAGCCCAAAAAACCACCGCAAGGAGCCAAGGAGAGAGAAAAAGCCAAGCAACGCCTAAACTCGCAGACAGGACAGGGACAGGGACGGGGGCAGCAAGGGGCCAGGAGCCACTGCTGCACGGGCGGCACACACGGCCACCCCTACCTCCAAGACACCGAGGAGGGAACTGAAACCAACACCAGGGCCCAACACCAGGGCCAAACCCCAGGGCCCAACACCAGGGCCAACACCACGGCCCAACACCAGGGCCAACCCCACAGCCCAACACCAGGGCCCAACACCAGGGCCCAAAACCAGAGCCAACACCACGGCCCAACACCAGGGCCAAAACCACGGCCCAACACCCGGGCCAGCACCACGGACCAACAACAGGGCCCGTCACCGGAGACAAGCCCCAGGGATGGGCAAAGGCCCCAACAGCGACCACAGCGACAACACAACCACAACCTGCACAACCTCAACAGCCAAGGGGCGAACCCTACACCCTGGGCGACAGCAACAGGAACAACAAACAAAACCGGGCAACCGCCGCAGCGAACCAGGGCAAAACGAGCCCCCCCCCCACCGGGGAGCACCAGAGAAAACAGAAAACCCACAGCACGCCCGAAGAGAACCCCGCACCACCGAAACCGCCTCCCAGAGCCACAAAAGCCGCAGGGACGGTGCCACACAAGCGCACCGGAGACAAACAACAACCGACCCCACCCTGGGGGCGTCCCCGCAAGACAGCAGGCCCGAAGACACACCTCCCTCCCAAGACACCCCGCACCGCAGGAACCTCACTCCCACGTCCCCCCGGCTCCCAAGAACCCCCACGGGCGCAGCAGGGGCAACACTGCCTGGCTGGAAGCCAGGGCACAAGCGCGCCGGCGACAAGACACCCGCAGACCCCACCCTGGGGGCGACCCCCGAACCGCACCTGCCTCCCACGGCGGCCTGCACCACACCAACCCTGCACCGAAGCCCCCCCGCCCCTCCCCAGTCCCCCCCCGAAACCCTCCCCAGACCCCCCGGCGCCACACGCACCCCACTCCAGAGAACCCCCCCTCCAGGCCGCAGGGGCAGCACCGCCGGGTCAGAGACCAAGGCACGAGAGCGCCAGCGACAAAACACCCACAGACCCCACACAGGGGGCGACCCCTCAAGACAGCAGCCTCCGAACCGCACCTGCCTCCCGCGGCAGCCTGCACCACACCAACCCTGCTCCTAAGCTCCCCCGACCCCCAAGACCCCCTCCGGCCCCATCCACAGCAAGCCCCGCACCGCACCCCCCTCCCTAGGCAACCCGCACCGCACTCCCCCCACCCTCGAGGCCCCTCGCACCCTAAGGACCTCAGACACCGAGATCCCCCACTCCCAACACCCCGCTCACGACGGCCCCGGCTGCCCTGTCAGCTGAGCTGCTGCCTGGCTGGGCTGGGCGCTGATGGCTGACCCGGATGGGGAGACCTGCTGTGCTGCCTGGGCGCCCCCGGCGGGTGCCTGTGGTGCTGGGACCGGGGCCACCCGGGACAGATGAACCTGCAGACGCGGGCTGCTGCCAGCCACCCGCTGCACGGAGCAGAGGACGCCTTCATGCGCCCAGGAGGCTTCGAAGGCATCCAGCCGGCCGGGCTTCAGCTGTGCTGTGATGTGGCCCCGGGGCAGCCCCGCCAGAGTGTCCTCGGAGAGCGCCGCCATGCTGAAATGTGCCCTCATGAGACGCTGCAGCTCCCCAATGACGCAGCCCACCACCGTGGCCGACGGATGGTCATCAGGCTCCGCCCTGTGGTAGTGGCCCCAGACCGCCCACAGCCAAGTGGCTCGAAGGGCTGCCCACAGCAGCTGCAGCCCAGGGCTGGTGGGGTAGGCCGGCCACCCTCCCGGCCAGTCTCCCAGCAGCACAGCCGGCTGTCTGAAAGGCAAGTCCGCGGCCCCGGAGACTGTTGCCCACAGCTCTGCCAGCCAAACCCGAGCTGCGGTGTAAGCCCCGCACTCCAAGAAGACGTGGGTCAGGCTGGCGACATGCAGGTTGCCGTCCACCGAGCAGCTAGGAGCAGAGCAGTGGGCACGCTGCGGCTGACCTTTGGAGGCCAGGTACACCCCGCACGGGAGCCGTCCATGGTGCAGCCGCCAGGTGAGCGCCTTGGCCCGGTTGCTTGCGGGGCAGTCCCACAGCCGCTGCCAGGCCCGCCGGCGGTCGAGGGGAGACATGCCAGCCGGGCCATCAGCTGCCGGGTCTGCCTCCGGGGCCGGCCCGGCGGGCGCCGACGGTCCGGCGGCAGCACCGGGGTCCTGCTGGTGCGGTTTTTTTTTTTTTTCTGCGAGGGACGTTACAAGGACTGGGAAAGCAAAGCCCAACGGGCAAGCCGAGCAAGACCGGCAAGCCGCAACAGCCTGGCAAGAAGCCCAAAAAACCATGCGGTGCCGCATGGCGGCTGCTAGGCTGGCTGACCGGGCTTGCAGCGGCCGAGGGCAGTGATGGGGGGGAGGAGCGGGGCCGCATCCAGCCGGGGCTGGGTGTGGGGTTCATGGCAAACCACCGGCTGCGGCTGGGCGCTTGCTGAGCCAGCCAGTGTTGGTGCCAGCGGGCCTCCTGTTGCTGTAGCTGGCTGTGCGGCTGCTCGGGCCACGCCGCAGGCATGAGGGGCTCCGTGTCCTGGCCCCAGCTGTGACCGCGGGCGGTGAGGCGGTGGCGCACCTCACTCACTGTGTAGTGGATGAGGGGCAGCGTGCCGTGGCCGTGGCTGAGGGGGTAGCACTGGACCGAGTCCCAAAGCCCCAGCAGCTGGTATTCCACTGGCCATGAGGAGGCGCGTTGGGCCGGGGGCGCCTCGTTGTATCGCTGATGGTCCTCCAAGGTCCAGTGTCGGCGCGGCTTGCGGCCCGGCAGCACGCAGGCTGCAGGCCAGTCGGCGTCCCCTGCTGCTCCGGCCTGCTCGCTGTCTGGGGGCACCAAGCGGCCGTTGGGCAGGACGGCCCACAAGACTCCCGTAGGGCTGCTTACCCGGCTGCCATCGGGCGACAGGAGCCAGTCGGGCGCCGGCGGCAGTTCGGGGTCCAGGGGGTCGGCTGGCAGCAGTCTCCGCCAGTCGGCTGGGAGTCCCCGAGTGCCTTCCGGCCTTCTGAACGCCTTCCGGACCCTCCAAAGGCGGACCCTCCAAAGGTTCTGGGGCTCCCAAACGGCCTTCCGGGCCCTCTGATCGCCTTCCAGGCCTTCCAAAGGCTTCCAGCCCACAGAAAGCCTTCCGGGCTGCCCAATTGCCTTCCGATCCCTCCGACGGGATTCGGGCCCTTTCAAGGCCTCACGGGCCCTCAGAACGGCTTCCGGCCCCCCTGGTGCCTTCCGGCCTTCTGAAGGCCTTTCGAACCCTCCAAAGGCGTTCTGGGGCTCCCAAACGGCCATCCGGGCCCTCCAATCGCCTTTCCGGCCTTCCAAAGGCTTCCAGCCCACAGAAAGCCTTCCGGGCTCCCAATTGCCTTCCGATCCCTCCGACGGCATTCCGGGCCCTTTGAAGGCCTCACGGGCCCTCAGAACGGCTTCCGGCCCCCCGAGGGCCTTCCGCACTTCTGAAGGCCTTCCGGACCCTCCAAAGGCGTTCTGGGGCTCCCAAACGGCCATCCAGGCCCTCCGATCGCCTTCCCGGCCTTCCAAAGGCTTCCAGCCCACAGAAAGCCTTCCGGGCTCCCCAATTGCCTTCCGATCCCTCGGACGGCATTCCGGGCCCTTTGAAGGCCTCACGGGACCTCAGAACGGCTTCCGGCCCCCCGAGTGCCTTCCGGCCTTCTGAAGGCCTTTCGGACCCTCCAAAGGTGTTCTGGGGCTCCCAAACGGCCTTCCGGGCCCTCCGATCGCCTTCCCGGCCTTCCAAAGGCTTCCAGCCCACAGAGAGCCTTCCGGGCTCCCAAAGTGCCTTCCGGTCCCTCCGACGGCATTCCGGGCCCTTTGAAGGCCTCACGGGCCCTCAGAACGGCTTCCGGCCCCCCGAGTGCCTGGTCTGGTCTAGTGACACCTCATGGTCTTAGGACATTCGAGGTCACAGGTTCGATCCCTGTGGAGACCCCCGGCTACCGCTGGGTGTGAGATTATGGCTAGCTGCTATGAGTGGAGTTGGTGGCCGAGTTGATTGGCCAGGATTCACACGCTTGAGTGGTGGCGATCGCTGAACCCTCGGTCTCGGTGGTAGATTGGGTGAATGGATGAGGTCCGCCCTAGAAGGCAGAGCTATCCCAGTTGTCCAATGAGGATCGTCTGGAAGGTTCTGTGGTGCGGATGGTGCCCAGAGGAGAATGGGGCCATACCGTACAACTGTAACAATCTCTCTCTCTCTCTCTCCGAGTGCCTTCCGGCCTTCTGAAGGCCTTTCGGACCCTCCAAAGGCGTTCTGGGGCTCCCAAACGGCCATCCGGGCCCTCCGATCGCCTTCCCGGCCTTCCAAAGGCTTCCAGCCCACAGAAAGCCTTCCGGGCTCCCCAATTGCCTTCCGATCCCTCCGACGGCATTCCGGGCCCTTTGAAGGCCTCACGGGCCCTCAGAACGGCTTCCGGCCCCCCGAGTGCCTTCCGGCCTTCTGAAGGCCTTTCGGACCCTCCAAAGGCGTTCTGGGGCTCCCAAACGGCCATCCGGGCCCTCTGATCGCCTTTCCGGCCTTCCATAGCCTTTCAGCCCACAGAAAGCCTTCCGGGCTCCCCAATTGCCTTCCTATCCCTCCGACGGCATTCCGGGCCCTTTGAAGGCCTCACGGGCCCTCAGAACGGCTTCCGGCCCCCCGAGTGCCTTCCGGCCCCCCGAGTGCCTTCCGGCCTTCTGAAGGCCTTTCGGACCCTCCAAAGGCGTTCTGGGGCTCCCAAACGGCCATCCGGGCCCTCCGATCACCTTCCCGGCCTTCCAAAGGCTTCCAGCCCACAGAAAGCCTTCCGAATTCCCAAAGTGCCTTCCGGTCCCTCCGATGGCATTCCGGGCCCTTTGAAGGCCTCACGGGACCTCAGAACGGCTTCCGGGCCCCCGAGTGCCTTCCGGCCTTCTGAAGGCCTTCCGGACCCTCCAAAGGCGTTCTGGGGCTCCCAAACGGCCATCCGGGCCCTCTGATCGCCTTCCCGGCCTTCCAAAGGCTTCCAGCCCACAGAAAGCCTTCCGGGCTCCCCAATTGCCTTCCGATCCCTCCGACGGCATTCCGGGCCCTTTGAAGGCCTCACGGGCCCTCATAACGGCTTCCGGGCCCCCGAGAGCCTTCCGGCCTTCTGAAGGCCTTCCGGACCCTCCAAAGGCCTTCTGGGGCTCCCAAACGGCCTTCCGGGCCCTCTGATCGCCTTCCAGGCCTTCCAAAGGCTTCCAGCCCACAGAGAGCCTTCCGGGCTCCCAATTGCCTGCCGATCCCTCCGACGGCATTCCGGGCCCTTTGAAAGCCTCACGGGCCCCCAAAACGGCTTCCGGCCCCCCGAGTGCCTTCCGGCCCCCAGAGTGCCTTCCGGCCTTCTGAAGGCCTTTCGGACCCTCCAAAGGCGTTCTGGGGCTCCCAAACGGCCATCCGGGCCCTCCGATTGCCTTCCCGGCCTTCCAAAGGCTTCCAGCCCACAGAAAGCCTTCCGAATTCCCAAAGTACCTTCCGGTCCCACCGACGGCATTCCGGGCCCTTTGAAGGCCTCACGGGACCTCAGAACGGCTTCCGGGCCCCCGAGTGCCTTCCGGCCTTCTGAAGGCCTTCCGGACCCTCCAAAGGCGTTCTGGGGCTCCCAAACGGCCATCCGGGCCCTCTGATCGCCTTCCAGGCCTTCCAAAGGCTTCCAGCCCACAGAAAGCCATCCGGGCTCCCCAATTGCCTTCCGATCCCTCCGACGGCATTCCGGGCCCTTTGAAAGCCACCTCACGGGCCCTCAGAACGGCTTACGGCCCCCCGAGTGCCTTCCGGCCTTCTGAAGGCCTTTCGGACCCTCCAAAGGCGTTCTGGGGCTCCTAAACGGCCTTCCGGGCCCTCCGATTGCCTTCCCGGCCTTTCAAAGGCTTCCAGCCCACAGAGAGCCTTCCGGGCTCCCAAAGTGCCTTCCGGTCCCTCCGACGGCATTCCGGGCCCTTTGAAGGCCTCACGGGCCCTCATAACGGCTTCCGGGCCCCCGAGTGCCTTCCGGCCTTCTGAAGGCCTTCCGGATCCTCCAAAGGCCTTCTGGAGCTCCCAAACGGCCATCCGGGCCCTCCGATCGCCTTCCAGGCCTTCCAAAGGCTTCCAGCCCACAGAGAGCCTTCCGGGCTCCCAGTTGCCTTCCGATCCCTCCGACGGCATTCTGGGCCCTTTGAAGGCCTCATGGGCCCCCAGAACGGCTTCCGGCCCCCCGAGTGCCTTCCGGCCCCCAGAGTGCCTTCCGGACTTCTGAAGGCCTTTCGGACCCTCCAAAGGCGTTCTGGGGCTCCCAAACGGCCATCCGGGCCCTCCGATCGCCTTCCAGGCCTTCCAAAGGCTTCAAGCCCACAGAAAGCCTTCCGAACTCCAAAAGTACCTTCCGGTCCCTCCGACAGCATTCCGGGCCCTTTGAAGGCCTCACGGGCCCTCAGAACGGCTTCCGGCCCCCCGAGTGCCTTCCGGCCCCCCAAGTGCCTTCCGGCCTTCTGAAGGCCTTTCGGACCCTCCAAAGGCGTTCTGGGGTTCCCAAACGGCCATCCGGGCCCTCCGATTGCCTTCCCGGCCTTCCAAAGGCTTCCAGCCCACAGAAAGCCTTCCGAATTCCCAAAGTACCTTCCGGTCCCACCGACGGCATTCCGGGCCCTTTGAAGGCCTCACGGGACCTCAGAACGGCTTCCGGGCCCCCGAGTGCCTTCCGGCCTTCTGAAGGCCTTCCGGACCCTCCAAAGGCGTTCTGGGGCTCCCAAACGGCCATCCGGGCCCTCTGATCGCCTTCCCGGCCTTCTGTAAGCCTGGCTCCTGAGCATCCGCGGGATAAGCCTTTACTGCTTACAATTGGTATCGAGACCTATGCCGTACGACCTCGTGCTCGGGAGGTCGCCGGTTCGATCCCTGGTCAAAGCGCTGGCTATCGGGTAAAACCCTTGCGAGGGTGGGGAGGCCCCATGCGTGGACGCCGAGGACGGCTCACTCTAAGGGGGGGGAGTGTAAGCCTGGCTCCTGAGCATCCGCGGGATAAGCCTTTACTGCTTACACCTTCCAAAGGCTTCCAGCCCACAGAAAGCCTTCCGGGCTCCCCACTTGCCTTCCGATCCCTCCGACGGCATTCCGGGCCCTTTGAAGGCCTCGTGGGCCCTCAGAACGGCTTCCGGCCACCCGAGTGCCTTCCGGCCCCCCGAGTGCCTTCCGGCCTTCTGAAGGCCTTTCGGACCCTCCAAAGGCGTTCTGGGGCTTCCAAACGGCCTTCCGGGCCCTCTGATCGCGTCTGTACTTTTGGGGCCTAGCGTTGACACGGTGTTCGGTCTGCTTCAACATGGCCGTGTATTGCAAAAAGATACAGATAGTGTCATACACGGCCGCTTCAACACGGCCGTGTACAGATTGCCGTGTCCAACACGGCCATGTATATCGCCCCCTGTAGACACGGGTGGAGTGTACATGTGCGTGTAGACACGGCTTGTGTATAGCCTAGAGTCAAAGAAGAGGTAGGACAAGGACTTTCTAAATCCAGTATAGTATGGCGGTTAAAACCACCGAATGCCTTTAGCAGATCCTTTTCACCCGTCGCCTGGGACTCCCAGGCGTTAGAACAAGTTTGCACGGCCTAGGAGATAGAACAAGTTTGCCCGGCCTGGATCGTGCCGCTGCCCCTCATCAGGCTGATGGGGGCAGTGCCGCTGTGCTCTAGTCCGTTAGCTAGTCCGTTAGCTTTCGACCCGGCGGCCCTTGACTATCCTTTTATTTTCTGCGAGGGATGTTACAAGGACTGGGAAAGCGAAGCCCAATTGGCAAGCCGAGGAAGACCGGCAAGCCACAACAACCTGGCAAGAAGCCCAAAAAACCACCGCAAGGAGTCAAGGGTCGCCGGGTCATAGCTATTCACACCACTGCAACAGCGGGGCTCACACTGGATGCCAAAGATTCTAGCCCCCGTTACAACGAAGGGCCTGCTGGCTATCATGTTGCAAACCCGACGGGTTAACGTCCCGAGAAGCGACAGCCGTGCTCACTTTGAAGAGCTACTTTCACGAGCTTCTGACACCTACCCAGTCCTCTGCCGGCCGCTAGTGTCACGACATGCCAGCCACAACATACCATGTTCAGGGAGTCCACGCCAGGCCGCTAGCTCCGAGCTGCTCGCCACCCAGGCCGCCTGAGTGTGGGGCCCAGCCACAACATGCAGCCTGCGGGTTGCAATCATCAATAGGATAAGGTTAAGCCGTTCTCCTCTTCTGGTAAGAACAGATGACCTGGAGTTGAACACAAAACATAACAAAATTTTCAAGCACACGCTTTACGTCGTATGCATCACCAATCTTACCAGCGAACTTTTGTAAGTGGTTCCTCGTTGCGGTCCGTGCTCGTTGGGCAAGCGTCCGCCGGTGCCAAAGCATGCGCTCCTCGGCTAGCAGTAACCGGGCCCGCCGACAAGGCTAACGACTCCTGCCTTACCTTCAACAACACCTCATTGTCAGCGTTGTACCGAACTCGGTGAGGGCTTCTGGGCAGCCAAAGCCGAATGCTGACCAGTTGTTGCCGCGGTCAGGACTTTGCACATGCGCATAGTATCTAGAAATGCAGTAGCTATATTATCTATTAAGTTATTTATCTATACGCTTGAGTAAAGAAAAGAGCATTCATGCAGGCAATAGTCAACGCCATACGACCGGGAATTCCAGCACGTATCCTGTTAGTGGCCAGTACAACTATTCTTTAGACAATAACGACCTTAGCAAATTTAACCGGCAGGTATTACAATTGTTATGAACCATCTCAGTCTCTTAGGAGGGGACCCTGTCGTCCTCGTTGTCTTTGCAATGAGTACCCGGGTTTGTGAAGCAAACCTGGGCTTAACTTTTTTTGTCTGGGTCAGCGTGGTGACCGTACAACGGTCGCAACGGCCTTCCCCAATTTCTGATGGAGGCACGACTGGTGGCATGAATGGATTGGCGCTTTTCGTCCTGAATGTCGGTTGTAACAGTGGCACTGTATGAAGCCGACTGCTGGACTGCAACAATGCTTACGATGTATTCTTTCACTTAATGAACAGTTGCGAAGTGCATGAAATTCTTATATGATGGTTCAACAGGCCATGGTCGCGTGGTGTCATGTTGCCGGATGAAAGGAGCGCTTTTTCGCTTCACTTCGCTTCTATGTGTCGTGTCTTGCAAAGGCATGACTGTCTTTTGCGAGGTTGGTGTCGTTCCTGTGTTACGGGGCGACATGTCATGTCCCATGGGATGTCCATCTCACGTGTCACACGCATGAAACAATCGATGGGGGGCCCGGGGCTTCCCCACCCTTTTTTTTTTTTTTTTTTTTTCTGCGAGGGACGTTACAAGGAAGCCAAGCAACGCCTAAACTCGCAGACAGGACAGGGACAGGGACGGGGGCAGCAAGGGGCCAGGAGCCACTGCTGCACGGGCGGCACACACGGCCACCCCTACCTCCAAGACACCGAGGAGGGAACTGAAACCAACACCAGGGCCCAACACCAGGGCCAAACCCCAGGGCCCAACACCAGGGCCAACACCACGGCCCAACACCAGGGCCAACCCCACAGCCCAACACCAGGGCCCAACACCAGGGCCCAAAACCAGAGCCAACACCACGGCCCAACACCAGGGCCAAAACCACGGCCCAACACCCGGGCCAGCACCACGGACCAACAACAGGGCCCGTCACCGGGGACAAACCCTAGGGCCGGGCAAAGGCCCCAACAAACGACCTCAGAAACAACACAACCACAACCTGCACAACCTCAACAGCCAAGGGGCGAACCCTACACCCTGGGCGACAGCAACAGGAACAACAAACAAAACCGGGCAACCGCCACAGCGAACCAGGGCGGACAAGCCCCCCCCCACCGGGGAGCACCAGAGAAAACAGAAAACCCACAGCACGCCCGAAGAGAACCCCGCACCACCGAAACCGCCTCCCAGAGCCACAAAAGCCGCAGGGACGGTGCCACACAAGCGCACCGGAGACAAACAACAACCGACCCCACCCTGGGGGCGTCCCCGCAAGACAGCAGGCCCGAAGACACACCTCCCTCCCAAGACACCCCGCACCGCAGGAACCTCACTCCCACGTCCCCCCGGCTCCCAAGAACCCCCACGGGCGCAGCAGGGGCAACACTGCCTGGCTGGAAGCCAGGGCACAAGCGTGCCGGCGACAAGACACCCGCAGACCCCACCCTGGGGGCGACCCCCGAACCGCACCTGCCTCCCACGGCGGCCTGCACCACACCAACCCTGCACCGAAGCCCCCCCGCCCCTCCCCAGTCCCCCCCCGAAACCCTCCCCAGACCCCCCGGCGCCACACGCACCCCACTCCCAAGAACCCCCCCCTCCAGGCCGCAGGGGCAGCACCGCCGGGTCAGAGACCAAGGCACGAGAGCGCCAGCGACAAAACACCCACAGACCCCACACAGGGGGCGACCCCTCAAGACAGCAGCCTCCGAACCGCACCTGCCTCCCGCGGCAGCCTGCACCACACCAACCCTGCTCCTAAGCTCCCCCGACCCCCAAGACCCCCTCCGGCCCCACCCACAGCAAGCCCCGCACCGCACCCCCCTCCCTAGGCAACCCGCACCGCACTCCCCCCACCCTCGAGGCCCCTCGCACCCTAAGGACCTCAGACACCGAGATCCCCCACTCCCAACACCCCGCTCACGACGGCCCCGGCTGCCCTGTCAGCTGAGCTGCTGCCTGGCTGGGCTGGGCGCTGATGGCTGACCCGGATGGGGAGACCTGCTGTGCTGCCTGGGCGCCCCCGGCGGGTGCCTGTGGTGCTGGGACCGGGGCCACCCGGGACAGATGAACCTGCAGACGCGGGCTGCTGCCAGCCACCCGCTGCACGGAGCAGAGGACGCCTTCATGCGCCCAGGAGGCTTCGAAGGCATCCAGCCGGCCGGGCTTCAGCTGTGCTGTGATGTGGCCCCGGGGCAGCCCCGCCAGAGTGTCCTCGGAGAGCGCCGCCATGCTGAAATGTGCCCTCATGAGACGCTGCAGCTCCCCAATGACGCAGCCCACCACCGTGGCCGACGGATGGTCATCAGGCTCCGCCCTGTGGGCTTGCAGCGGCCGAGGGCAGTGATGGGGGGGAGGAGCGGGGCCGCATCCAGCCGGGGCTGGGCGTGGGGTTCATGGCAAACCACCGGCTGCGGCTGGGCGCTTGCTGAGCCAGCCAGTGTTGGTGCCAGCGGGCCTCCTGTTGCTGTAGCTGGCTGTGCGGCTGCTCGGGCCACGCCGCGGGCATGAGGGGCTCCGTGTCCTGGTCCCGGCCCCAGCTGTGACCGCGGGCGGTGAGGCAGTGGCGCACCTCACTCACTGTGTAGTGGATGAGGGGCAGCGTGCCGTGGCCCTGGCTGAGGGGGTAGCACTGGACCGAGTCCCAAAGCCCCAGCAGCTGGTATTCCACTGGCCATGAGGAGGCGCGTTGGGCCGGGGGCGCCTCGCTGTATCGCTGATGGTCCTCCAAGGTCCAGTGTCGGCGCGGCTTGCGGCCCGGCAGCACGCAGGCTGCAGGCCAGTCGGCGTCCCCTGCTGCTCCGGCCTGCTCGCTGTCTGGGGGCACCAAGCGGCCGTTGGGCAGGACGGCCCACAAGACTCCCGTAGGGCTGCTTACCCGGCTGCCATCGGGCGACAGGAGCCAGTCGGGCGCCGGCGGCAGTTCGGGGTCCAGGGGGTCGGCTGGCAGCAGTCTCCGCCAGTCGGTTGGGATGGCCCCAAGGACCGCCTGCATGAGGGGTTCGTGCTGGGTCATGGGCGACGCTGCACGGAGCTCGGCCAGGGTGCGGGGTCCCAGGTGGGCGGTCCCAGCCGGCGGGGTGAAGGGCTGGTCGGTGGCGGGGTCACGCAGGGCTGCATTGAAGAACAGGGGCTCATGCAGGATGGCACGCGCGTCCGTGGTCTCTGGGTAGGCCAGCCGGGTCGGGAGTGAGGAGCGGTAGGACTGCACCAGGCTGGCAATGAACGTAGGCAGGCTGGGGGGCGGTTCCGCCGTGCCATACACCCAGCCCCACCCAGTGGTCCCATCCGGCCTGTACTCGTCGAGCAGACCCCGCATGATCTGCTTCCATGGCTGCTGGCCGGGCTGAGCGAGCTGGGCGAGGGGCTTCGCATGCAGGGCGACCATGAATGCGTCGAGGTCGAGATGGCCGACACCGCCACAGTCGTGATCCTGGCAGGCGATCTCCGGGCCAGGCTTCAGCAGGGCCCGTCCGTGGCACACCAGGGACGCGTCTTCCTCCAGGAGCGACCAGGCCACAAAGCCGTCGATATGCTTGCGGAGTGCCGCCAGCTGGGGTGGGGTGGGGCGGATGATGGAGAGGTGGTATGCCAGGGTGTTTCCCAGCACCTGTTTGGCCACATGCACCCTGCCCACGAGGCTGAGGCCGTGTCGCCGCCACACATGGCCGAGACGCTGAACCCGCTGAATTCTGCTGGTGTAGCAGAGCCGCGCGGCCTCCGCCGGGTCCAGAGTGAGAGGGATTCCCAGGTGGCGTGGGGGTTCCTCACCGGGAGTCGGGAAACTCGCACCAGTTGCGGCGTTGGGCCCCACCACCGGCTCGTGGGTACCCAGCACCATCCCCTTCCCCTTGCTGGCATTGACCCGTGCGTTGCTGGCCCTGCAGAACAGCTGGACTGCCGCGGTAGCGACCTCCCCATCCCTGTCGACATTGCTGACCGTGAGCACCGTATCGTCCGCGTGGTGGGTGACAGGGGGGGCTGGCACGTTGTTGGGGAGGGTGGGGGTGCGGAGAGCGTTGGTGCTGCGCAGGTGGTGCAGGTACGAGGTGAGAGGTTCCAGCTGCATGACCCACAGGACGGGCGACAGGGTGCTGCCCTGCTGAAGACCGTTGCGGACCGGGAAAGGTTTTTTTTTTTTTTTTTTTCTGCGAGGGACGTTACAAGGACTGGGAAAGCGAAGCCCAACGGGCAAGCCGAGCAAGACCGGCAAGCCGCAACAGCCTGGCAAGAAGCCCAAAAAACCACCGCAAAGAGCCAAGGAGAGAGAAAAAGCCAAGCAACGCCTAAACTCGCAGACAGGACAGGGACAGGGACGGGGGCAGCAAGGGGCCAGGAGCCACTGCTGCACGGGCGGCACACACGGCCACCCCTACCTCCAAGACACCGAGGAGGGAACTGAAACCAACACCAGGGCCCAACACCAGGGCCAAACCCCAGGGCCCAACACCAGGGCCAACACCACGGCCCAACACCAGGGCCAACCCCACAGCCCAACACCAGGGCCCAACACCAGGGCCCAAAACCAGAGCCAACACCACGGCCCAACACCAGGGCCAAAACCACGGCCCAACACCCGGGCCAGCACCACGGACCAACAACAGGGCCCGTCACCGGGGACAAACCCTAGGGCCGGGCAAAGGCCCCAACAAACGACCTCAGAAACAACACAACCACAACCTGCACAACCTCAACAGCCAAGGGGCGAACCCTACACCCTGGGCGACAGCAACAGGAACAACAAACAAAACCGGGCAACCGCCACAGCGAACCAGGGCGGACAAGCCCCCCCCCACCGGGGAGCACCAGAGAAAACAGAAAACCCACAGCACGCCCGAAGAGAACCCCGCACCACCGAAACCGCCTCCCAGAGCCACAAAAGCCGCAGGGACGGTGCCACACAAGCGCACCGGAGACAAACAACAACCGACCCCACCCTGGGGGCGTCCCCGCAAGACAGCAGGCCCGAAGACACACCTCCCTCCCAAGACACCCCGCACCGCAGGAACCTCACTCCCACGTCCCCCCGGCTCCCAAGAACCCCCACGGGCGCAGCAGGGGCAACACTGCCTGGCTGGAAGCCAGGGCACAAGCGTGCCGGCGACAAGACACCCGCAGACCCCACCCTGGGGGCGACCCCCGAACCGCACCTGCCTCCCACGGCGGCCTGCACCACACCAACCCTGCACCGAAGCCCCCCCGCCCCTCCCCAGTCCCCCCCCGAAACCCTCCCCAGACCCCCCGGCGCCACACGCACCCCACTCCCAAGAACCCCCCCCTCCAGGCCGCAGGGGCAGCACCGCCGGGTCAGAGACCAAGGCACGAGAGCGCCAGCGACAAAACACCCACAGACCCCACACAGGGGGCGACCCCTCAAGACAGCAGCCTCCGAACCGCACCTGCCTCCCGCGGCAGCCTGCACCACACCAACCCTGCTCCTAAGCTCCCCCGACCCCCAAGACCCCCTCCGGCCCCACCCACAGCAAGCCCCGCACCGCACCCCCCTCCCTAGGCAACCCGCACCGCACTCCCCCCACCCTCGAGGCCCCTCGCACCCTAAGGACCTCAGACACCGAGATCCCCCACTCCCAACACCCCGCTCACGACGGCCCCGGCTGCCCTGTCAGCTGAGCTGCTGCCTGGCTGGGCTGGGCGCTGATGGCTGACCCGGATGGGGAGACCTGCTGTGCTGCCTGGGCGCCCCCGGCGGGTGCCTGTGGTGCTGGGACCGGGGCCACCCGGGACAGATGAACCTGCAGACGCGGGCTGCTGCCAGCCACCCGCTGCACGGAGCAGAGGACGCCTTCATGCGCCCAGGAGGCTTCGAAGGCATCCAGCCGGCCGGGCTTCAGCTGTGCTGTGATGTGGCCCCGGGGCAGCCCCGCCAGAGTGTCCTCGGAGAGCGCCGCCATGCTGAAATGTGCCCTCATGAGACGCTGCAGCTCCCCAATGACGCAGCCCACCACCGTGGCCGACGGATGGTCATCAGGCTCCGCCCTGTGGGCTTGCAGCGGCCGAGGGCAGTGATGGGGGGGAGGAGCGGGGCCGCATCCAGCCGGGGCTGGGCGTGGGGTTCATGGCAAACCACCGGCTGCGGCTGGGCGCTTGCTGAGCCAGCCAGTGTTGGTGCCAGCGGGCCTCCTGTTGCTGTAGCTGGCTGTGCGGCTGCTCGGGCCACGCCGCGGGCATGAGGGGCTCCGTGTCCTGGTCCCGGCCCCAGCTGTGACCGCGGGCGGTGAGGCAGTGGCGCACCTCACTCACTGTGTAGTGGATGAGGGGCAGCGTGCCGTGGCCCTGGCTGAGGGGGTAGCACTGGACCGAGTCCCAAAGCCCCAGCAGCTGGTATTCCACTGGCCATGAGGAGGCGCGTTGGGCCGGGGGCGCCTCGCTGTATCGCTGATGGTCCTCCAAGGTCCAGTGTCGGCGCGGCTTGCGGCCCGGCAGCACGCAGGCTGCAGGCCAGTCGGCGTCCCCTGCTGCTCCGGCCTGCTCGCTGTCTGGGGGCACCAAGCGGCCGTTGGGCAGGACGGCCCACAAGACTCCCGTAGGGCTGCTTACCCGGCTGCCATCGGGCGACAGGAGCCAGTCGGGCGCCGGCGGCAGTTCGGGGTCCAGGGGGTCGGCTGGCAGCAGTCTCCGCCAGTCGGTTGGGATGGCCCCAAGGACCGCCTGCATGAGGGGTTCGTGCTGGGTCATGGGCGACGCTGCACGGAGCTCGGCCAGGGTGCGGGGTCCCAGGTGGGCGGTCCCAGCCGGCGGGGTGAAGGGCTGGTCGGTGGCGGGGTCACGCAGGGCTGCATTGAAGAACAGGGGCTCATGCAGGATGGCACGCGCGTCCGTGGTCTCTGGGTAGGCCAGCCGGGTCGGGAGTGAGGAGCGGTAGGACTGCACCAGGCTGGCAATGAACGTAGGCAGGCTGGGGGGCGGTTCCGCCGTGCCATACACCCAGCCCCACCCAGTGGTCCCATCCGGCCTGTACTCGTCGAGCAGACCCCGCATGATCTGCTTCCATGGCTGCTGGCCGGGCTGAGCGAGCTGGGCGAGGGGCTTCGCATGCAGGGCGACCATGAATGCGTCGAGGTCGAGATGGCCGACACCGCCACAGTCGTGATCCTGGCAGGCGATCTCCGGGCCAGGCTTCAGCAGGGCCCGTCCGTGGCACACCAGGGACGCGTCTTCCTCCAGGAGCGACCAGGCCACAAAGCCGTCGATATGCTTGCGGAGTGCCGCCAGCTGGGGTGGGGTGGGGCGGATGATGGAGAGGTGGTATGCCAGGGTGTTTCCCAGCACCTGTTTGGCCACATGCACCCTGCCCACGAGGCTGAGGCCGTGTCGCCGCCACACATGGCCGAGACGCTGAACCCGCTGAATTCTGCTGGTGTAGCAGAGCCGCGCGGCCTCCGCCGGGTCCAGAGTGAGAGGGATTCCCAGGTGGCGTGGGGGTTCCTCACCGGGAGTCGGGAAACTCGCACCAGTTGCGGCGTTGGGCCCCACCACCGGCTCGTGGGTACCCAGCACCATCCCCTTCCCCTTGCTGGCATTGACCCGTGCGTTGCTGGCCCTGCAGAACAGCTGGACTGCCGCGGTAGCGACCTCCCCATCCCTGTCGACATTGCTGACCGTGAGCACCGTATCGTCCGCGTGGTGGGTGACAGGGGGGGCTGGCACGTTGTTGGGGAGGGTGGGGGTGCGGAGAGCGTTGGTGCTGCGCAGGTGGTGCAGGTACGAGGTGAGAGGTTCCAGCTGCATGACCCACAGGACGGGCGACAGGGTGCTGCCCTGCTGAAGGCCGTTGCGGACCGGGAAAGGTGCTGACTTTTTTTTTTTCTGCGAGGGACGTTACAAGGACTGGGAAAGCGAAGCCCAACGGGCAAGCCGAGCAAGACCGGCAAGCCGCAACAGCCTGGCAAGAAGCCCAAAAAACCACCGCAAGGAGCCAAGGAGAGAGAAAAAGCCAAGCAACGCCTAAACTCGCAGACAGGACAGGGACAGGGACGGGGGCAGCAAGGGGCCAGGAGCCACTGCTGCACGGGCGGCACACACGGCCACCCCTACCTCCAAGACACCGAGGAGGGAACTGAAACCAACACCAGGGCCCAACACCAGGGCCAAACCCCAGGGCCCAACACCAGGGCCAACACCACGGCCCAACACCAGGGCCAACCCCACAGCCCAACACCAGGGCCCAACACCAGGGCCCAAAACCAGAGCCAACACCACGGCCCAACACCAGGGCCAAAACCACGGCCCAACACCCGGGCCAGCACCACGGACCAACAACAGGGCCCGTCACCGGAGACAAGCCCCAGGGATGGGCAAAGGCCCCAACAGCGACCACAGCGACAACACAACCACAACCTGCACAACCTCAACAGCCAAGGGGCGAACCCTACACCCTGGGCGACAGCAACAGGAACAACAAACAAAACCGGGCAACCACCGCAGCGAACCAGGGCAAACGAGCCCCCCCCCACCGGGGAGCACCAGAGAAAACAGAAAACCCACAGCACGCCCGAAGAGAACCCCGCACCACCGAAACCGCCTCCCAGAGCCACAAAAGCCGCAGGGACGGTGCCACACAAGCGCACCGGAGACAAACAACAACCGACCCCACCCTGGGGGCGTCCCCGCAAGACAGCAGGCCCGAAGACACACTTCCCTCCCAAGACACCCCGCACCGCAGGAACCTCACTCCCACGTCCCCCCGGCTCCCAAGAACCCCCACGGGCGCAGCAGGGGCAACACTGCCTGGCTGGAAGCCAGGGCACAAGCGTGCCGGCGACAAGACACCCGCAGACCCCACCCTGGGGGCGACCCCCGAACCGCACCTGCCTCCCACGGCGGCCTGCACCACACCAACCCTGCACCGAAGCCCCCCCGCCCCTCCCCAGTCCCCCCCCGAAACCCTCCCCAGACCCCCCGGCGCCACACGCACCCCACTCCCAAGAACCCCCCCCTCCAGGCCGCAGGGGCAGCACCGCCGGGTCAGAGACCAAGGCACGAGAGCGCCAGCGACAAAACACCCACAGACCCCACACAGGGGGCGACCCCTCAAGACAGCAGCCTCCGAACCGCACCTGCCTCCCGCGGCAGCCTGCACCACACCAACCCTGCTCCTAAGCTCCCCCGACCCCCAAGACCCCCTCCGGCCCCACCCACAGCAAGCCCCGCACCGCACCCCCCTCCCTAGGCAACCCGCACCGCACTCCCCCCACCCTCGAGGCCCCTCGCACCCTAAGGACCTCAGACACCGAGATCCCCCACTCCCAACACCCCGCTCACGACGGCCCCGGCTGCCCTGTCAGCTGAGCTGCTGCCTGGCTGGGCTGGGCGCTGATGGCTGACCCGGATGGGGAGACCTGCTGTGCTGCCTGGGCGCCCCCGGCGGGTGCCTGTGGTGCTGGGACCGGGGCCACCCGGGACAGATGAACCTGCAGACGCGGGCTGCTGCCAGCCACCCGCTGCACGGAGCAGAGGACGCCTTCATGCGCCCAGGAGGCTTCGAAGGCATCCAGCCGGCCGGGCTTCAGCTGTGCTGTGATGTGGCCCCGGGGCAGCCCCGCCAGAGTGTCCTCGGAGAGCGCCGCCATGCTGAAATGTGCCCTCATGAGACGCTGCAGCTCCCCAATGACGCAGCCCACCACCGTGGCCGACGGATGGTCATCAGGCTCCGCCCTGTGGTAGTGGCCCCAGACCGCCCACAGCCAAGTGGCTCGAAGGGCTGCCCACAGCAGCTGCAGCCCAGGGCTGGTGGGGTAGGCCGGCCACCCTCCCGGCCAGTCTCCCAGCAGCACAGCCGGCTGTCTGAAAGGCAAGTCCGCGGCCCCGGAGACTGTTGCCCACAGCTCTGCCAGCCAAACCCGAGCTGCGGTGTAAGCCCCGCACTCCAAGAAGACGTGGGTCAGGCTGGCGACATGCAGGTTGCCGTCCACCGAGCAGCTAGGAGCAGAGCAGTGGGCACGCTGCGGCTGACCTTTGGAGGCCAGGTACACCCCGCACGGGAGCCGTCCATGGTGCAGCCGCCAGGCGAGCGCCTTGGCCCGGTTGCTTGCGGGGCAGTCCCACAGCCGCTGCCAGGCCCGCCGGCGGTCGAGGGGAGACATGCCAGCCGGGCCATCAGCTGCCGGGTCTGCCTCCGGGGCCGGCCCGGCGGGTGCCGACGGTCCGGCGGCAGCACCGGGGTCCTGCTGGTGCGGTGCCGCATGGCGGCTGCTAGGCTGGCTGACCGGGCTTGCAGCGGCCGAGGGCAGTGATGGGGGGGAGGAGCGGGGCCGCATCCAGCCGGGGCTGGGCGTGGGGTTCATGGCAAACCACCGGCTGCGGCTGGGCGCTTGCTGAGCCAGCCAGTGTTGGTGCCAGCGGGCCTCCTGTTGCTGTAGCTGGCTGTGCGGCTGCTCGGGCCACGCCGCGGGCATGAGGGGCTCCGTGTCCTGGTCCCGGCCCCAGCTGTGGCCGCGGGCGGTGAGGCAGTGGCGCACCTCACTCACTGTGTAGTGGATGAGGGGCAGCGTGCCGTGGCCGTGGCTGAGGGGGTAGCACTGGACCGAGTCCCAAAGCCCCAGCAGCTGGTATTCCACTGGCCATGAGGAGGCGCGTTGGGCCGGGGGCGCCTCGCTGTATCGCTGATGGTCCTCCAAGGTCCAGTGTCGGCGCGGCTTGCGGCCCGGCAGCACGCAGGCTGCAGGCCAGTCGGCGTCCCCTGCTGCTCCGGCCTGCTCGCTGTCTGGGGGCACCAAGCGGCCGTTGGGCAGGACGGCCCACAAGACTCCCGTAGGGCTGCTTACCCGGCTGCCATCGGGCGAGGTGCTGACTGGTGCCCATTGACCACCACCCGGCAGGAGCCATCTGACGTGAGCAGGCGCAGCCAGCGCTGTGTGTGCTGACCGAAGCCCATGGCCTCGGCCACCCGGTAGAGCCAGGGGCGATGGACCCGGTCGTAGGCCTTCTCGATGTCGAGTATGATGAGGGCTGCCGGTTGCTGCGAGTGCCGCACCCACTCCGCCAGGGCCAGGTGGTAAAGGGTGTTGTCGCGGATGTCCCGGCCGCTGACGAAGGCAGTCTGCAGCGGGTCTTTCAGGTAGTCCAGTGCCGGCTGTAGGCGATTGCTGACGGCCTTGCAGACAAGCTTGTAGTCGCATTGGAGCAGGGTGATGGGCCGGTAGCTGCTCAGGCTGGGCCGGGGCAGGCCTTTGCCTTTGTAGATGAGAGTGATGACCCCTTCGCGCCAGCTGAGCGGCAGGGAGTCGGCAGCTGCGGCCCCGGTCTCCACGGATCCCTGGGTGAAGGCTGCGTTGGCGGCGGCGAGCAGCAGCGGGCCCAGCAGCGGCCACAGCACCCGGTACACCTCATAAGGCAGGCCGTCCGAGCCAGGGGCGGTGCCATTCAGACAGGACGACAGAGCAGCCGCAAGTTCGTCCAGCTGCAGCTCGCCGGCGGCTGGGGCTGCGTCGGCAGCTTCCCTGAGGGGCTGGGGGAGCCGGCGGCGGAGGTGCTCCAGGAGCTGGTCGTGGGCTGTCAGGTCCACCTGCTCCACCCGGAACAGACCCGTGGGGCTGTCACTGCTGTACATGGCGTGGGCCGCGGCTGTGATAGCGGCGGCCGCACCCGGGTCACTGAGCGGAACCGGGAGGGGCTGACCCGGGACTGAGAGGTGGGTGACTGGCTCCCGGGTGCGCACCTCGCGTCCGAGCTGGTGGAACCAGCCGGTGCCCTTGTCGCCATGCTGCGTGTACGCGGCGTCCAGCGCTGCTGTGCGGCGGATGGCGGCCTGTTTGACTGCCGTGGTGAGCTGGCTGCAGGCCTGTGCTGCCAAGGCGCCGGCGTCGGGCCCGGGCATAGCATGCTGCATGGCTGCCAGGGCTGCACACGCAGCGTGTTTGGCCGCCCTCAGGCTGGCGGCCTGGTCCGTCAGGTGCTGTCTGTGGAGGTGATCGGCTGCACTGCGGAGGCGACCTTTCAGACATTCCCACACCTCACGTGGGTCAGCAGCGGCGTCTTGCTGCTGGACGGCCTGGATTGCCAGCTCCACTGCCGACTGCAGGCGGGGCAGCAGGCTGGGGTGGTACAGCAGGTACGTGGGGAACGCCCAGCTGCTGCGGCCGAGGGTGGGGAGCCCTGGCAGCGCCAGCTCCAAGAGCACCCCATGATGATCCCCCGGGGCGCCTGGCACCACCCGAACAGCTGTCACGTACTGCTGCAGAGGTTGGCTAATGAGCCAGCGGTCCAGGCGTGCCACCGGCGGTCGAGTTGGTGATGCCGGGTGAGTGAAGCCCCCCCCCCACGCCGGAAGACAGCCAGGGGTCGACCAGATTGGCCCCGTGGACCAGGGCCTGCAGTGCAGGCCTCCCGCCGGCCCGATGGGCAGACGGTTGGGCCTCGTCACCCGCATGCAGGACGCAGTTAAGGTCCCCTCCAAGCAGAATGTGGCGGTCTGTCTCGAGGTATGGCTGCAGGCTTTGGAAGAACTCTGGGCGGCTGGCGGCCACCGACGGGGCGTAGATGCATAGGAGGCGTAGGCGAAGGTGGAGGACATCCCAGTCCCAGCAGCAGACACGGCCGGCAGTGTCCGAGGTGTACGGGTGCTGCACACAGCCCGGCAGGCTGATCCCTGGCCGCACCAGGATGGCTGCCCCACAGCTGAGGTCCGTCCCCGGGCTGTAACCCCATTTGCCCCGCCAGGGGGCCCCCGGGCCGCTGCCTCGTTGTAAAACTGACTGCAGTGCTGCTTTGCTGCCCAGTTTCGCCTCCTGTACGAAGGTGACATCCGGGTTGCCTGCGACCTGCTGCTGGTAGCAGAGCAGCCTGGAGGCTCGCGCCCGCCCAAGCCCATTGACGTTTACGGTCAGGAGCTTGAAGGTGGGCGCGGTCCCGTCGGTCCTCATGGCTGCGCGCCACGCGCCGCCCGTCGGGAGGGGCGGCCGTCGTGGCGGGCGATTTGGGTTCGGGCCTGCTGCAGTTGGCCCAGAGCAGCGACAATGAAGGAGCGCACGTGCCCGGGGGTGGGGTGCAGGCCCGGCAGGAATGGGGCCAGGGAGCGCAGATGGTCGTGGTAGACCTTCAGAAATGCGCCGGCAGAGCTGCGATTGCCGGTCTGAGCTTGGAGGGCGGGCTCCAGGGCGGATTGGGCCGCTGCCAGCACCTCGGGCTGCACATGCGGGCACCGTGGGGACAGATAGCTGTGGTTCTCGCGCAGGAGGAGGGCGTCCAGTTCCATTGCGCCGAGGGGCGCTGGGGGTGACAGGTCCAGCGGGTGCAGTGCCCGGCGGCAGAAGGCGACCACGACGGGGCGGGGATCGACGAGCTCCGGAGACTCCAGTCGGGGGTGGTGGCGGATGAAGAGCTTTCGCAGAACCGCCTGGAAGGCGATGGACGAGCAGGCGGGGTGGGGGCATGCCGCGAAGTAGTCCACGAACTGGTCGTGGTACCCAGCCGCAAGGGTGTCTGCGGGGGGGACCCACTGGCTGGGCGTGGCTGTGATCAAGCTAGCGGCCCGCAGCACGTCGAGCTCCGCGGTCGGCAGTCCCAGGCCCGGGGCAGTGCTGGGGCCCGGCGGGGGCTGGTGTGGAGGGCTGGCGGCCTGCGCTGTGGGGCTGTGGGCGGCCAGCTGGGGCGGCGGGCCGTGAGCTGCCCAGCCGGGGCTGGGCGTCAGCTGGGGGGGCAGCTCGGGCCCCCCGTCCCCCCCGGGGCCGTGGTGGCCAGCCGTGCCTGTGGGTGGAGCCTGGGGCGGTGGCTGGGTCAGCGTGGGCCCGCCCCTGGCCGAGGTGGGGTCGAGGGGCTGGTGGTGGCGGGTGAAGGCGTCCGGTTGTCGCCACCACCGCCCGGTGCTGCCGGCCTGGGGAGATGTGGGGGCTCTGGAGGGGCCCTGCTGCTCCTGGTGGGGGGTCCCACTGGGGCTGCCCTGGTGGGCCCCTGGGGGGGCCGCCAGCGTGGCCGGCTCAGCCGCGGGAGGGGAGAAGGTGCCGCCGATGGGAGTGGAGTCGGGGCCCCAGCCCTGGGGGTTGGCGCCAACCCCGGCCCGGGGGTATGGGGACAGACGCCGGTTCTGCGCATCCTGGATGGTCCGCAACACAGCTGGGAGGCTGTTGGGGCCGTCCGGGGCCTCCACCAGCTGGGGTCGGCGCCACCATGCCTGGCCATCAGCCATCCCAGGGGAGGAAGGGCTGAGGGCAGCCGAGGCAGGGCTGGGGGCTGGGGGCCCTGATCCCGCCGTGGAGGGGGTGGGTGGGCCAGAGGGGTGGGCCGCCGGCGGCCGGGGAGCCTGGGCTGGTGCGGGCAGGGGGCCCGGGCTGCCGCCTGCTGCCATCACAGCCACCCCCACGGCAGCCGGCCTCCCGAGGGCCGGGGCGGCTGTTGGTGCGGTCTCGGCGGCTGGGTGAGTGCCGTCCCCTGCTGCTGGTGCGCCGGGCGCCGCCTGCACCGCTGGTGGGGGCCCTGCGGCGGGCGCTGGTGGTGGTTCGGCCGCGGGAGCTGCTGGTGAGTCGGTCACTGGCGCGTCCCTCATGTCGAACACGGAGATGCGGACAGTGAGCTGGTCGATCAAGAACGACCGAGGGAGGGAGAGGAGGTTGGGGTCCGACGGCGGAGCGGCCACGAAGGCGACCAGGTGGGATGCATCAGGCAGGGCGCCTGGCGTACCGGAGCGGGTCATGCCGTCGCCCAGGACTTCCCCCACAACCAGGTCCTGCCCTTGGGAGGGGGTAGCTGCCAGGCCTGCACAGCTAAGCAAGGCCCCAGTGACCCCTTCGAGGGCATAAGTGCCGGGGAGCCCTTTGATGAGGAGCTTGTGGCTGTGCGGTCGGGCCAGGTTGTAGTACGGCTGCACCGCGACTTCGATGGTCGTCCCCTGGAAATCGACTGGTAACGAGGACCGTCGGAGGAATGCCCCCGCCGCGTTCTCTGCTCGCAGGCCGGGTGCTGGGTTCAGCACCACCCCCCGGTGGCGCCCTTGGCCGAGGAGGTTGATGCTGACGAAAGTGCCTGGGCTGGCGTTCATGGCGGCCTGGACGGCTGCATTGCACCACGCTTCCCACACCGCTTCATCGGCCGCCTCCCGGGGGGCGGCGGCCCCTAACATCAGCTTGGGGGCCACCCGGCGGTCGCCGGTGTGCAGCTCAGAGGACAGGGCAGTCCCTGGAAGCTCCCGCTGGACCTCAGCACGCCAGGCTGGCAGCTGCTGGGCGGGGGCGAGCTCCCATGAGGTGGTGGCGCCCCCCGGGGCCTGCTTGTGAGCCCGGACTGAAGCTGGCAGGCTGGCCGTGAGGGAGGCCGCATACCGAGCGGACCGGGGGAGCTGACCGGTGGAGGCCGCACAGCGTGGGGGACCCTGGGGGGCGGCGTGCAAAGCTGCCACCGGCAGTCTGCGAGGCCGTGGGCCAACAAACATGAGGGCGGGCTGTTGCTGATGCTGTTGCTGATGCTGAACTGGCTGTTGCTGCTGCTGCGGCGTGCTGATGTTGATACTGCTGTTGCTGGTGTTGCTGCTGCTGCTGCTGCTGTTGCTGCTGCTGCTGCTGGTTCTGCTGCTGAAGCTGCTGCTGTAGAGCCCCCAACTCTGCTGCTAGGGGCCCGTCCCAGGAGAGCAGGCGGGGGACTTGCACTCCTCCCTGCCTGCACCCTGGCTCTGCGGGAGCTCCTCGAGCGCCTGAGGCCGTCTGGTCGGTCTGTACTGAGCTGCAGAGCAGCTGAGCTGGACAGGGCAGCAAGGGCACACCGCACAGGCAAAGCACCCCACCTGCACCCCGAAGCCCACCCCTGCACCCACAGGGCACCCCAGGCACGAAGCAGCACCCACCTACACAACAAGAGCAAGCCTCACCCCACCGAGGACAAGCCACCCAAAGCAGGCAGAGGAAGAACCCCTCGCCGGGCAGCCAAGACACCCACCAACGGAAGAAACCAACCCCGCACGGAAGAAACCAACCCCTGGCCCTGCCAGAAACCGACCGCCAGGCCTGAAGATGTCAAAGGAAACTCCACAGGCCGCTAGGCTCCAAGCGCGGGCTCCACGGAAGTCGTCCAGCACCACAGCTCCACGATGTCGTCCACCACGAGCGACCGGAAGGCCAACCGCGCAAGACGCCCGAGAAAACGTCGCTAAAAAGAGGCTTAGCTGCAAGCTTTCGCAGCGCCGCCTTGGCGCCGCGTCAGGCTGGAAGCACGAGGATGATTGCTGCGCTCGCCGAGGGCGCACTCCGAGAAGACGCGCAATCCGCACGCCCAGTTCCACGAAAAGAAGAAGGAGAAGAACAAAGAGAGTAGGCGTGCTGTGCGCCCTGATTGGAGCGCCGAGTCCTGGAGTCGCCGGTCCGATGGCGGCTGCGGCGACAAGAGAGAAAACCGCCGCTGCCGCAGGTCGCGCCGCTGAAGCAACCAAACGAAATGAAGCAAAATGTCCTAAAGGAAAGCGGGAAGCGCGCAGCCTGTTGTTGAAGTTGCAGGTGCTGAGTGAGGCATTGCCAGCAAACAAATGTCGACGAGGTGTTGGAGTAGCTTAAGCTATAAGCTATAAGCTATAAGCTATAAGCTATAAGCTATAAGCTATAAGCTATAAGCTATAAGCTATAAGCTATAAGCTATAAGCTATAAGCTATAAGCTATAAGCTATAAGCTATACCCTCCACACCCTCCACACCCCTCTTCCACACCCCTCTTCCCTCCCTCCCACTCGCAGCATGGTGAGCTTCGTGCGCATTAGGTGATATGAGCACCGACCCAAATTATGACATACGTAATGAACAAAGGCCCATGGGCAGATTTACTTCTGGTTTATGTGTCTCACTGCACACATGGTGGGGGGCACAGGGCGTGCGTGTTAGGTAATTTGAGCTGCCATTACGGATGTCGGGTAACGTGCTCATGGAATCATGCATTGGTGGGGGGCCCGGGGTTTCCGCCCCCCCTTCACCCCACACCCCGGTGGATTTTTTCCGCAAGGTCAATGACCCTGTGAGACCCGAACACCGTCATGGTGGGTGGGTGGATGGGTCGGAGACACTCAAGCCTTCGGCCCCGGACGCCTGCCGGGTGATATGCATGAACCGAGCGAGCGGCCTCTATGCGGGTGACGCCAGGTTACGCCTGTGACTGCCGCAGCTGATCTCCCGCTGCACGAACGTCGTCGATGTAACCCAAAGATGCGGTGCATGGACAACGCTCGGGTGCAAACACATCTCATGCATAGACACGCATAACATCATGACCACAACACAGCCCCGCAAACCCACTATAAACCCGGGATCGTGCCAGCCCTTACGTACTTGTACGACATGGTTCCACAGACTGAACATACCGGACACGTAAGGCTAGCCCCATATATTCATTTCTGTTCAATTGTCACTAACCTTACGTTGTATATAAACCGTTTTCATTGCTGTAAATAGCTCCTAAAATTTCAGCAACTTTGGGCGCCGCTCGCACACAAAGTTCCGTCTTGACAGCCCTCAGAAATTGTCAGCTAACATTTATTATTATAGGCAGCATGATCGCATTGAGCGAGGTTTCCGGCTATAGCGCGAAATCTGAAATACTCCTGACAGCCCTGTCAATATGCCTTGTTTCTTAGGGTTCCCTAGCTTCATTCTGCGAAACAAGAACACATTCTCAGCCAACAAGGAAAGCGTTTCAGCGCTAGAACAACAGTGAGGTTCTGCACCTCCACACACAGAAGCACCTGCACGCAGACCCGGAGCGTCTACACAGCCCCTGTTGCTACTCTTCCGTGCTGCAGCAGCTGTCCATGGGGTCGACTTCAGGAGATGTATATTATCGTGTACACACATCCGTGTTGAGACTAGCCATTTGTTACACGCTTGTCGGACAGATCACCGTGCCCGTGGCTAGTTATGCACGCCAGGCGGCAGCTGTGACTACTTCCGTTTGTACCCCATGCACACACCTGCACAAATTTGCTTGCCTGTACCGACGCCAGTTTCCATTGACCCCACATCCAACGTCTCCAAGTACGTATGTACCCTCGTATGTACGTGTCCTCCCTTGCAACAATCCCTAACATACCGAACTTCGGTAGCAGTTCATGTAGAGCACATACGTACAGCCTGACCGTCATCAAACCAGGTATCTCCATCCAACCAGTTTTCATGAGTAGTTGCCTTACCGCTTGAAGACGGGGATGGACTCGGGTACCTGCGAGCAGAAGAGTATGCTTGCTTCCGTGGGAGGAGGCGAGCCTGGTAACCTGGTAACCGACTGCGCTATCTGCCGCGGGGCGGTGTAATGGGCAGAAGACGCAGCGGAAACCTGTCAGTACTGACTATATGAACTCGCGAAATTGCTCTTTCCGTCGCACTCAGCGCGACTTGCACTTCGCTCTCACTGGTACGGCCCGGCCGTACCACCAACGAACAGCCGAGAACGCTCTCGGCAAATACACAGAAAACCTTGGTTTTCTTCGTTGCACTCAGAAAACCTTCAGTTTTCATGAGTAGTTGCCTTACCGCTTGAAGACGGGGATGGACTCGGGTACCTGTGAGCAGAAGAGTATGCTTGCTTCCGTGGGAGGAGGTGAGCCTGGTAACCGATACTTCAATAATCGCCGCAGGGGCAAGAGGAGGGGGAAGACAGCCTCGCTCCATGATTACATGTTGGGGTGGGAAAGAGGGGAGGTGCGGGGTCCCGCTAGTACCTCAGGGCCTTCGAGACCTTGAGCTTCGTGCCTACGCTATCGGCCAGGTATACCAGCATGGCCTCACGTGACCGCCAGCCCCCGTGGGCTTGAAATAACCGCTCATCCACACCCTGCTCGGCCGCCGCCGTCGCGCCACCCGACCGTAAGCTGTGCAGGCCAAACAGGGCCTGCGCTTCCCCGTGTGTGACACCCATCACCTTCGCCACGGCTTTCAGCACGTGATACCGTGCCTGCGAATAGCCGATCGTGCGCCCATCCAGCGCCGTGGCCTTCCCGGCGCGGGCGGCTTGACCGTTAAAACCCTGAAAAAGCGGCTGGTCCGCCTGCAGGCCCGACAGCTTCAGGTACCTCTCCAGAAGGCCCACCGGGCAGGCCACGCTCTCGCCCCGAGCAATGTGCACCACGTTACCTTCCCGGAACTGGTCATTCTTGTGCTTGGCAATAAAGACGGCTGCATGCGTAGCGTGCAACTGCACGTCTCGCACTAACAACCCTGCCGCGTCATCGTACCGGAAGAAGCCAGCAAAACACAGGGCCGTGTACGCTGCGAGCATGACGCTCCACACGGGGGCGCCAGCAAAGGCCAACAACCGGACAACTGACACGATTGCCTCTAGGGTCAGGGGCTCCTTACGATTCACCACAGCTGTCCCTAGTGAGCGCTTGGCCGCCGCCCGCACCACCAAAAGGGGTGCTTCGTCGGGTTCGTCCCGTCACATGCCAAGTCGTGCTGCATGAAAATCGCAGCACTTGCCAGCTTCACGGTAGCGTAGCTCGAGGCCGATTTGGCCACCGTTGTCAAATACATGCCCACCACGACTGGGCTTGCCGGTAGGCAGCTGTAACCGCCCGCGCGGCACCAAGCCTTAAAACTCTCCCACGGGTTCGCGTACACCTTCTTCGTGGAGGCCGCCCTCGATGACACGGCAAACGCCTGACTTTCCGCCAGTAGCTCCCGGTGATTTGGTGCAACCAGCTTTCCCGCACGCTCCCAGAAGGACGCGGCAAAGGCGTCTGAGCGGCACAACGCATGGGCAAAAGGGGGCAAGCCCGGGCCCCTGTCAGTTCCACTTCACTTGCAAGGGGTTGCCAGCGGGGCGCGCCATCACCACCGGCCCTCAAAGGAGACCCGCACCGCCCACACCCGCCACCTGGGGGCCCCATCCCCATACTCATTCGCAGCGGTTTCTCCCGGCAGGAACAGATCCCGTTGCTGATGTGGCAATTCCACGCACGCTGTGACAAACTGCGCGAACTCGCCCTCACGGGGGCACAGCACCGGCCACCACACCGCCGACTTCCAGACTGGTAGAACGACCGTACTGGTTGCCGCCTGGCTCTTCATAAACTCCAGCACTCTGCCCACCAAAGCAAACGGTGGGTTACACCAGTTGTTTTCTTTCCCCCACATTTGCGAGAAGCAGTTCACTGCCTCTGCACCGGGGCACCGGTACAAGGAGTTGAACCGCTTTAGCTGGGTGTTCCCGGCCGACGCGAATCGGTCCACCGTGTGTGGGCCCCACTTTCGGTCGAGGACCCCAAACCAGACTGGGTTCAGCTTCCAGTCATCCCCGTCCTTCAGCTTGCTGAAGTAGTCAGCAACCTCATTTAACTCACGAGGGATCCACGACACGCTCAACTGCACCTGGTGCTCCTTGCACCACCAGAAAATCTTCAGCGCCCACTCCTGCAAATGTGCCTTCCGGCTGCCGTGATCAACGATACGCTCCGCATTCTGGCTATCCGTCAGCAGGTGCACTCGCCGCCCATTCAGCTCATCCTTGAGGGACTCAAGAGAGAAGAAGATAGCCGCCAGCTCACGGTTACCCGACGACGTGCGACGCATGTCCCCAGACAAGTAACCTCGCGCGGCCGGGTGCACCCTGCGCAACCCGGGGCCCGACACAACACCCGCCCAGCCGGTGGCGCTGGCGTCGGTGTTAACCTCGAGCGTGTTGACTTCCGGGGGCCGCCGGATCGGGCTCGTCAGCCGCTCCCGGTCCAGCGACTGCAAGAAGAGCAGCTCTTCTCGTACCGCCGGGGTAACCGTGACCTCACTCGACCATCCCCAACGGTCGGGCAATAGGGCAGTCGATGCCCGCGTGAAGAGACGCCCCAAGCGCCCTATAACGACGTACATGCTCACAGCGTGCCCCACGACACGCGCCAGGGTCCTGGCCGGAATGCTAGGCCGTGCCAGGGCCTCATCAACCGCTCGCGGAAGGACTCCCAGCGGTCTTGCGGGATAGCGAACACCCCTTTTGCGCTATCAACCAAATACCCCAAACAGCGCACCACCGATGTAGGCGACAGCACGCTCTTTTCTTTATTCAGGGCGACACCCGCCCGCTCAAATTCGCGGACAATCTCGTCTCGCCGCTTAGAGGCCGTGGCGCGATCCGGCCCCAACAAAAACAGAAAGTCGTCTAGATAGTTGATAAGGCGAAAACCCTTGCCCCTCAGGTACGCTGAAAATTCCCGCATAAGTTTCGAGAATGCCCACGGGGCGGACACAAGCCCGAAGGGCAGTACGGTAAACACGTAAAACCGGCCATCCCATTCGAAGCCTAGGTAATCGCAGGTGTCTTCGCGCATTCGGAGCTGCCAATAGGAGTTAGTAAGGTCGGCGCTAATAAGCAAGTCGTTCGGCTGGAAGATTTGCTCCAAATCAGTCAGCTTCTCGAATTTGAACTTGGGGCAGTATACGTACTGATTGACGTACCGCAAGTCAAGGAGGAGGCGGAATTTGCCGGGCTGCCAGGGCTTCGGTATCGCATTTAACGGGTTAACGACTCGTGGGCGCGCGCTAACCTGCCGTACGGCCCCTGCTGCCAGAAGCGCCTCGACAGATTCGGTGACGAAGGCACGCTGCTCCATCGCCCCTTGGTGGTTTCGCATGACCTTCGGTGGCGGTGTAACACCCGCCTGTTTCCACCACAACGGGAACCCTTGCTGCACCCATTGCTTTGTCCAAGAGCTGGAGCAGACCGAAAGCCACCAGCTGGCGTTCACATTGATGTTGCCGGACGCGGCAGGCGGCGCGGCGCCTTGAACGACGTCACCACCCTCCCGGGACTCGGCCCAATCTGAACGCACGTTACACAAGGGGAGCCGGCCACAAGCCGGGGCACAGTCACGTAAGGCTCACCGGGCCTTCGAAAGTTCGATCTCACCCTCCACGAGGGGATCTGCGTCACACACCGGGACGCCATCACACACCAAGGCGGCGCACGGGCCTGCCTCCAGCCCGCCGATGGGCTACGCCGCTGCGGGGCGTTTTCACGACATGGCTCCACGCGAGCCGGATCAAGTCCCCCCGGCGGGGCCGTCCACAACTCTCCCTCACGGACCGTCACTCTCACCGTGCTGCGGGCGGATTTGGGCACATGTTCGCGAAGTGCCCAAACAACTTGCACTTATAACACTGATCCGTCGGCTTTGGGACACGCGGGGGCTTGCCGCCGCCCTGACCGCCACCCGCGACCACGCCACCAAACTGCACTCCCGACACGAAGGGGAGCGCTTGGTGCGGTAGCAAACCACCCTGCCCGGGGCCAAACCCGACCTGGGCCTGGCCAAAGCCGGCACCAGGCGCCACGAACTGCCGCTGACGGAAACCCGCGCCCCCCTGCTTCTGCACCCCGGGCTTGGCAACCCTACGCTCACATTCCCTCTCCGCGGTGACTCGCTTGTGCGCAGAAAACAGCTTACTACGCTCCTCTTCGGACTTACAGTAGTCCGGCAGATCCAACGACTCAACCGCCTCCCAGCCCACTAACATGGCCTTGCGCAGCCGAGTGTTCAGATCCGTGAGCAAGTTCTCACCGTCCGTAATGGCGTCGTTGGTTGCCTTCTCCAACTCCTCCATCTGCTCCGGTGGAGCATCGTCACGGCGCGCCTCGCGTTCGTCCTCCAGGCTGCGGTTGACCTTCCGGAATGCATGGTAGATTTGGTTCAGCTCACGGTTCTCACGCTTGAGCGCCTTGTGCTCCTTGCCGGCCTTGTTGACCCAGCTGTCGTTGACGTAGTCCAAGTCCTTGAATGGGCGCTCCATGACGCGACCCGACTTATCGGATACGAGAACTTTCAACGCCGGCTGCTCCATGGCCATCTCCAGCTGGGCGATATTAGCGCTGACGCTGGCCATTTGATTCTTCAAGGCGACGCAGGTGTCATACGCGGAGCTCACCGCCGCTGTGAACTTCTTTTTATTTGCACGAGCACCAGGGTCAGCCGCCAGCAGGGAGGCGGCCTTCTGGTAGTCGTCGGACCGCTCAATGGCGGTCAACTGGGCCTGAAGGTCTGTGTAGACCTTCTGTAGTTCTACCAGCTGGTCACTAAGTTTTCTCTTAGCTGGCATCATAAGTACGCCAGCGAGCATTGCCACTAGGGTGACCTCTAGGCCGAAAAGGGGCAACATGGTAACCGACTGTGCTATCTGCCGCGGGGCGGTGTAATGGGCAGAAGACGCGGCGGAAACTTGTCAGTACTGACTATATGAACTCGCGAAATTGCTCTTTCCGTCGCACTCAGCGCGACTTGCACTTCGCTCTCACTGGTACGGCCCGGCCGTACCACCAACGAACAGCCGAGAACGCTCTCGGCAAATACACAGAAAACCTTGGTTTTCTTCGTTGCACTCAGAAAACCTTCAGGTCTCCACCAAGGCAAGCCCTGTCCCCACCGCATCACATCTGTCAAACCCAATTGAGAGCTCAGTCACGCACGCACGCACCCACACGCCTGTTTGCTTGCACAGCAGTTACAAACACGCACGTCCATCGATCATATCACATTAAAAACCTAAAACCCTAAAAACCCTTATCACCCGTATGTCAGTGTAGCAACCCACCAAGATAAAAGCAGAAGCTCTAACGATTACGTACGTACGTACAGGCCGGTAAGATCCGAAAGGATCTACTTCCCCTACTCTGCACACAGGGGCGGGCAGTGAAGCGGCCAAGACATGCCGCAATGAAGTCCGTGACCACGCTGTCCGGGTGTTAAATAAGATTGTGGTCACCAGGCGGCAAATGGATCGCGCGCCGCTCGAGATGCAACAGCCGACGGGCACATAGCAACCAAAATTCGTTGTCAACCCCCACTGTGGCGGCGGGGGAGGACTGGGACCGGGGAAACTCGTCACCCCACCTCTTCTGCTTCCTTCATCCACGCCCCGGCCTCCGGTCGGGCGTATTTTTATTACTCTTACGTACAAGCAAAGGCTTCATCATCCTGCCACCTCAGTCATCCCAGCCCTGCTCCTCCGGGCGTGGCTGGTCAGTGTGGATGTACGTGTAATCGACGGGAACGGCCCCAACCATGTCGTTGAGGATGAAGTTGCCCGGCCCATCAAAGGGGGTAAGTTCTACACCGAAAGTCAAGGCACTGCTTTCGGCCCGGGTGACCCGGGTTCAAGTCCCATGAAGGACATTGGGAACTTACCTGCACCCCATAGAAGGAGGTAATGGTTCATTGGCCGGCAACAGGGACTCCTAGCAATTCTCCCCGGGATCCCAGGATCGAAACAGGTCAGTAACCATTACCCGGGGTGTGATGAGAAAGGAGGGTGCCCACCCCTGTCCCTGTCCTGTCCGGAGGTTTACAAGACTCATCATATAGTCATCAGCACCATCCAGCTGGCCCTTGGAGTCGCCCAGACGCCTGGCACGCTAGCTACTCAGCAGAAGTGGCAGCATCAGTGGAGCCGCCAGACAACATGTGTGTCCCATGTCCCGAGTCCGGGTTCCTCCGGAATAAAAAAAAAGAAGGGCCTGCCCTCCGTGGCAGCACCCTTCCACTTCTTGCTCGGTGCAATCCCTGGGATCTGCCTCGGTACAACACGCACAATGCACACCCTCTCCATCACGCTCTCCAGGGATACACAGCCGTATCCCTCCACGTCACCCGTCCGCCTGCGTACATGGCAGGCCAAAAGAGCAGAGTAGTAAGGCATGGTACCATGAAGGTTGCAACTAACAAGAGAAGACACAACCGAAGCCTGTCCAACCCAAGCCGGTCACGTCTGACATTCCCCTTCGAAAGACCTCCTGTGGGGATGTACCACAGCCGTTCCAGCCTTGAGAGTGTATCTACCCAGCCTCCCACGAAACAACTTACTTGTACCACACCAGCGGTCGCAGGTTCAGGGTTCTGTTCCAGACGTCCTCGGACGGGCCAAACCATCGCACGTACACGCCATTGACCTCCTTCCCACGCATCCTTGCCGTGAAGAGGAGCAAGCACCGGCCGTACCACGTGTCCGTGACGATCTCGGACAAGTCGTTCTGCCCGTCATGCTTACCAAAGCCCACATCACCAGTGCCCAACATTGAGAGGTCGCAGAACCCCTGGCGCTTAGATCCAGAGCCAAACAAGGCCGAGAATGCCCGTGCAGGTCAGATCAGGTTGCTTGTGCCGTACGGCTCGTAGAACAACGCCACAACCCGCCGCAGCTCAATCTGCACGGTGGTGTAAGTCGCGTCCCACGCATATGTCAGGGATAGGCAGCATGCAAGCCAGAGCATGGCATGCACGCACACATCCTGCGTACAACCGCAGCAAGCATTGTCCTCCACACCGTGGCCTGAGCTAAGCAGGACAAATGGCGCATACCGTGGCCTCATCCAGCTCGACGGGTGCGATGTCCTGCCATTGCTCTTTCATAAACGCAGCCAGACACGGCCTGAAGGCCCGCGCCGCACTGGTGTCCGCCACGTCTCCTGCAGAAACAGCAGTAGGTGAAGAGAGCAACCCTCGGCTGCATGAACCCCTGCACAAACCCACTTTTATCAGCACCACTCACCGTCCCGTGTTGCACCTGCAACGGTACTCGCAACACGGTCCCATGCCAGTGTCCGCCCAGATCACCCCATGATGTGCTTCCGGGAGCACTGTGCCTCTGCACCCTGGGAATGGTGCAGGTGACAGTAGTGACATGGCAGATAAGTCCACATACTACGTAATGTATGACGTAATTCCAGGATACTTACCACGCTGCTCCCCTTCCGTCCGCTGCCTTCCCTGTTGGAATAGAGAGCAAGTGCAATTTGTCTGCCACCTGCACACATCCAGTAGCGCGTAACGGATAGTAAACAGTTTCTCGAACCGCCATAGCTGATTGTGGACATTCAGCGCACCTGCTGGTTGTAGGTGTCATTCTTCTTGTTGGTGTTCATCCATGCCTTCCTGTTGTCCTTGACCAGGCTCTCCTTTGGGCCCGTGGTGGTGAGGTCCGTCATGCCGTACATGCGGACGTCTGCAGCGTACTTCCGCATGTGAAAGAACTTGGGGAAGTCCCAGTTCTTGGTGGGAAACACCTTCAGGATATCGCCCTGCAGCCTGCAAATACGTGCGGCAGTCTTGCATCACTGGATGGGAAAGCTGCACGGTTATGTAAGAATTGCCATTAACCCTACCCGGCCACGAGGTCCTCCAGCATCCGCATGCTTCCAGTGGTGTGCACATGGGTGTCCCTCAGTTGCACGTAGCGGGCGTACTCTGCGGGGCCAGGCCCGGGGCAAAGGGACAGCGGTTCAAGCCGCATATACAGCCTCCTCCCCAGTACATACCAGCATGCGCCCTGCCCGCATCCCCCGGCCACAGATCAAACAGCCCACAGGCACAGCCTACACACCAAGTGCCCAGCCCCAGCACCCGTATCGGCTCCTACCTCCCCCCTCCCGGCACACGCACGGCGCACATGTGCATGGCACGCGCACACGGAGCCACCCCTTCCATCAAGGCTTACTCACAAAAAGCTCCACCACCTCGTCGGCCACCCCAAATTCCATCAGTCCGTACAGTGCAATGCCAATGAACCGCATTATGGCCTCGTTTTCCTGCAAAGGATGGGGTATAAATGGCATTGTTCCACCATTAAGTGCACCAATGGTTACATCAGCCCCCGTGCACGTACCTCGCCGCAGGTCTTAATTGCCCAGAGGCTGTTAGCTGGGATCCGGCCGCCATAGTGCAGCCGGCGGTAAGATGACAGTCGGTCGTGGAGGATGCAGACCACACTTTCCTTGTGGTCACGGCAGTTCTCGTTGATATAGTCCAGGAGGCAAGCGAACAAGTGCTTGGTCATGCCGTTAAAGCACTGATGCAGCGTGTCCGCCGCCACACAGCTGTAAATGTCCGTTCCATGGAAGCCCCACAGTGCCACCTGCACGGCATGTGGTGTGCAGTCCGCCCGCGCAGTGGCTGTCCGTTAGTTGTGCAAGAGGGAAGTAGGGTGTTCGTTGCCGACGGTGGCTGGTGTGGGGGGATCACACTGCGGCCCCATGCATGCCCTTACATGAACTGTGTATCTGCTCTAGGCATGGTAGCACAACCATACCATTCATGCATGGGTAATCGCACCTCGTTGGGATGGAACCCGAAGCCACGGCACAGGTTATCGTACGTGGTCTTCCAACCCCGCTGCTTCCCGGCCTCCAAGTCCAGCGCAACGGCCGTCACCTTCAAGTGCACGGAAGAAGGTGGCTTGGCTCGAACACGTGGGATGATGTGAACTCCAGCCCCGTTGGGGCCCACGTACCTTACACATCATCTCCTCCGTCCGTGCAGCTGGAGCTGCATCTGGCTTGATGAAGTCCTCGCGGGTAGCCAGTGTCGCCACGTCGCAGCGGGATGCAGGGTAGTGGGCAAGACTTATTGCGTCCCACTGCTCCTGCAGGTCCGCCAGGAAAGCGCCGAGGACTTCACGGCACTCTCGGATGATGCCGTTGTGGTCGTACAGCCGCACAACACTGCGAAATGGGGTTGGTCGGTATTATTACCTGCTGCGAGCACCAATGTAATGGCATGTCAGGGGGGGGGCGTGCTTACCCTTTGCTGGCCTCCATGAGAACCTCAAGGGACTGGCGCAGGGCTTCCTGCAGCAGTTTGCGTCGCTGGTCCCTGAACTCCACACTGTCGGAGGACTGGCCTGCCGGGCGACCAAAAGATGGCACGAACGGGGTGAGCACACGACAGATCTGATGGAATAGTGCCACGTTTGCGCATCTGGGTGCATTACCTTCACTCTGGGAAAAAGGGGGGGTCTGGACTCCGTAAAATGGGGTGCCTATTCTCCGTAAAGTAACTGCACTTTATGGAGAATGGTTCTCCGTAAAGTGTCTCCGTAACGTCTCCGTGAAGTCTCCGTAATCTCACTACGAGATTACGGAGACCCTACGGAGACCCTACGGAGAGTATTTTACGGAATCTAAACCGTATTTTACGGAAGAGTCGACAACCCCAAAACTGCATTACGGAGAGTCTGCGGACAGCATTTTACGGAATGTAAACCGAAGATTACGGAATGTAAACCGTATATTACGGAGGAGTTGGCGACCCAGAGCCGATTTTACGGAGAGTCTATCTGCGGAGAGCAGTTTACGGAATGTAAACCGCTTATTACGGTATGTAAACCGCATATTACGGAATGCAAACCGCATATCACGGAATTCATATTAAAAACATCGTAAACTGCACCACCGCGGATCCAGATCCCGAGAGGTATATCCGGTACGATGGTAGTGACAACCACCGAATACGTGACCGAAAGAATCCTCTCAAGTGGCTGTCTGGGGTACGTAGGTGGCAAAGTTTTCAGTGACAAGATACCTTTTCACCTTTGTCCCCCAGCTAGGGATTGGGTTTGGCTAGTTCAGGCCGGCCTGGGCCAGACGGATAGTTCAGCCCGCTGCAGTCCAGGCCATACACTGGGCAGCACGCAGCAGGCCGGACTGTGCAAGACGGGTAGAGATAGATGGCAAGGGCCGACAGGCCTGCATAGGCCGCATACACGCCCCGTCGTCGCTCGCCTTTGCGCTTTTCCCCTAGTTCGCTTGTTTGGGTTCTGAAGCCCACGGTAACCCATACGCTACTTACTTGAGAGGCAGCGAGCTGCTGGTCTTGCTCCTGGCCGCTAGCTCCCCCAGCACAGCTATTCCCGGCCGCTAGCTCCAAGTCCACTCCAAGGCTAGTCCACTTGTTCACACCAAAGCCGCTAGCTCCATGTCCGTGCACTCCATGCTGAACTGCGTTGGGGTAAGGGCATTGGGTTGATTACAGACATTAGAGACGGAAAACGCTTAGCTACACAGCTGTTAAAGACCATTGGCGCCAGTAATTATGATGTTTATCCTTACACGTTTCGCTCCTGGAATCGGTCCCTTGACAAAGTTCCGGCGTGGAAGAGACTGCCCACAATGTCCATTGGTACTCGGCGAACAGCGGGACCTTATCGATAAGTCTGATAATTTCCGTAGCTTTTGTCACATGGTTACCAGTTACCTGAGGCAACCTGCGAGCAAATCTTGAACTTATTGAACCACTCGCCTTGCTTTGACTTTTGCTATCGGCAGTCAAGAATAAGCGTATAGGCAAGGGTGAGAGTAGTGCGCTATTCCCAATGCCTATTTATTATTATCTAAGTTAAATGTAGAAGGAAAGCGTATTTGCCGGCAACGCGTATAGTGGGACGGTCATTAGTTTCCGTACTGACATCGGGCTCCTGGCTCTTCTGAGCCATTAACACTCGAAAGGACACCTTCACCTTTACAACGCAATTTTTTATCTTTCATTGACGTTAATGTGGTGCGCATGGCCTTCCTGCGGCGTTTTGTCGGTGCACGCCTGAATGCATCCCAACGCAAAATGACGGTAGTCGACATTTGTTGTGGTGTTCATGGTCCCGAGTCTCTTTAAGCATATACTTAAATTGTTGTGTTGCAATAGATCTGCGACAGCACAGCTGTCAGCCATACCCGCCGAAACCTCCCGAAATACCCAAAGCCCCCACGTACACACTCTGTCTTTCTTCCCTTTCCACCCTGATAAGGCTTTGGGGCTGGGGCTAGGGTCTGAGGCTTCAGGGCTTTTGTTTGGCGGCTGGGGCTAAACAGTTAGGCATTGAGGTTGGAGCTCATCCTTGGACACTACTTGGCCTGAAGCTGGAGGGCTGGGCTTTGGTGTCTGGGGGTGTCTGGGGGTGGGGACTGGGAGCTCCAGCTGGGGTCCGAGCTTGAGGGAAGGCTGGGACCTCGGGCCAAAGGCTCATTGGGCGGGGCGGGGGTTGGAATTGAGTACTGGGGTTATGGGAACGTAAGGTTCATGGGCGTGCACGGAGCCGGACATTGGTGGCAGAGGCTCGGGGCTGGCGGGAGATGTGCCGGTGATTGATGCAAGGAGTACGTGCGGGACATGGGTTACGGAGTCTCGGACCTGGAGATTGGTGGCAGGAGCTGCTGGAACTGCAAATGGGTGCAAGAAGCTCGGGGCTGGAAGCTGGAAATAGATTGGAGGCTGGAGCTCAGGGCTGGAAGACGGACATTGGTGGCAGGGACACATACAGGACTGGAGATGCGTGGCAGGGGCTGGGGGCCGGAGATTGATGCATGGAGAACAGGGCTGCACATAAGTGGCAGGGGCTCGGGGATTGGTGGCAGGGGCTCGGGGATTGGTGGCAGGGGCTCGGAGATTGGTGGCAGGGGCTCGGAGATTGGTGGCAGGGGCTCGGAGATTGGTGGCAGAGGCAGCAGATTGGTGGCAGGGGCTGGGGCCCGGGGATAGATTGGTGCAAGGAGCTCGGGGCTGGGGACAGGCAGGTGGAAGACGCTAGGGGCAGACGTTCGGCTGTAGTAGGGGCTTGGGGCTACAGATGGGCGGAAGGTGGGAGGGTCGAAGCTCGGGGACGGAGATTGGTGCAAGAAGCTTGGAGCTGGGACAGGTGGAAGGGGCTTGGGGCCGGACATGGGTGTGAGGGGCTCGGGGCCGGAGACTGATTCAACGAACTCGGGGCCGGACATGGGAGGCAGGGGCTTGTGGCCGGGGATTGGTGCAAGAAGCTTGGGGCTGGGGACAGGTGGAAGGGGCTAGGGGCCGGACACGGGTGGGAGGTGCTCGGGGCCGGAGACTGATTCAACGAACTCGGGGCCGGACATGGGAGGCAGGGGCTGGGGGCCGGAGATTGGTGGCGGGGGCAGCAGTTGGGTAGCAGGGGCTTGTGGCCGGGGATTGGTGCAAGAAGCTTGGGGCTGGGGACAGGTGGAAGGGGCTAGGGGCCGGACATGGGTGGGAGGTGCTCGGGGCCGGAGACTGATTCAACGAACTCGGGGCCGGACATGGGAGGCAGGGGCTGGGGGCCGGAGATTGGTGGCGAGGGCAGCAGTTGGGTAGCAGGGGCTTGTGGCCGGGGATTGGTGCAAGAAGCTTGGGGCTGGGGACAGGTGGAAGGGGCTAGGGGCCGGACATGGGTGGGAGGTGCTCGGGGCCGGAGACTGATTCAACGAACTCGGGGCCGGACATGGGAGGCAGGGGCTTGTGGCCGGGGATAAGTGCAAGAAGCTTGGGGCTGGGGACAGGTGGAAGGGGCTAGGGGCCGGACATGGGTGGGAGGTGCTCGGGGCCGGAGACTGATTCAACGAACTCGGGGCCGGACATGGGAGGCAGGGGCTGGGGGCCGGAGATTGGTGGCGGGGGCAGCAGTTGGGTAGAAGGGGCTTGTGGCCGGGGATTGGTGCAAGAAGCTTGGGGCTGGGGACAGGTGGAAGGGGCTAGGGGCGGACATGGGTGGGAGGTGCTCGGGGCCGGAGACTGATTCAACGAACTCGGGGCCGGACATGGGAGGCAGGGGCTGGGGGCCGGAGATTGGTGGCGAGGGCAGCAGTTGGGTAGCAGGGGCTTGTGGCCGGGGATTGGTGCAAGAAGCTTGGGGCTGGGGACAGGTGGAAGGGGCTAGGGGCCGGACATGGGTGGGAGGTGCTCGGGGCCGGAGACTGATTCAACGAACTCGGGGCCGGACATGGGAGGCAGGGGCTGGGGGCCGGGGATTGGTGCAAGAAGCTTGGGGCTGGGGACAGGTGGAAGGGGCTAGGGGCCGGACATGGGTGGGAGGTGTTCGGGGCCGGAGACTGATTCAACGAACTTAGGGCAGGACATGGGAGGCAGGGGCTGGGGGCCGGAGATTGGTGGCGAGGGCAGCAGTTGGGTAGCAGGGGCTTGTGGCCGGGGATTGGTGCAAGAAGCTTGGGGCTGGGGACAGGTGGAAGGGGCTAGGGGCCGGACATGGGTGGGAGGTGCTCGGGGCCGGAGACTGATTCAACGAACTCGGGGCCGGACATGGGAGGCAGGGGCTTGTGGCCGGAGATTGGTGGCAAGGGCAGCAGTTAGGTAGCACGGGCTTGTGGCCGGGGATTGGCGCAAGGAGATCGGGGCTGGGGACGATTGGAAGGGGCTAGGGGCCGGACATGGGTGGGAGGTGCTCGGGGCCGGAGACTGATTCAACGAACTCGGGGCCGGACATGGGAGGCAGGGGCTTGTGGCCGGAGATTGGTGGCAAGGGCAGCAGTTAGGTAGCAGGGGCTTGTGGCCGGGGATTGGCGCAAGGAGATCGGGGCTGGGGACGATTGGAAGGGGCTTGGGGCCGGACACGGGTGTGAGGGGCTCGGGGCCGGAGACTGATTCAACGAACTCGGGGCCGGACATGGGAGGCAGGGGCTTGTGGCCGGGGATTGGTGCAAGAAGCTTGGGGCTGGGGACAGGTGGAAGGGGCTAGGGGCCGGACATGGGTGGGCGTTGCTCGGGGCCGGAGACTGATTCAACGAACTCGGGGCCGGACATGGGAGGCAGGGGCTGGGGGCCGGAGATTGGTGGCGGGGGCAGCAGTTGGGTAGCAGGGGCTTGTGGCCGGGGATAAGTGCAAGAAGCTTGGGGCTGGGGACACATGGAAGGGGCTAGGGGCCGGACATGGGTGGGAGGTGCTCGGGGCCGGAGACTGATTCAACGAACTCGGGGCCGGACATGGGAGGCAGGGGCTGGGGGCCGGAGATTGGTGGCGAGGGCAGCAGTTGGGTAGCAGGGGCTTGTGGCCGGGGATTGGTGCAAGAAGCTTGGGGCTGGGGACAGGTGGAAGGGGCTAGGGGCCGGGCATGGGTGGGAGGTGCTTGGGGCCGGAGACTGATTCAACGAACTCGGGGCCGGACATGGGAGGCAGGGGCTGGGGGCCGGAGATTGGTGGCGAGGGCAGCAGTTGGGTAGCAGGGGCTTGTGGCCGGGGATTGGTGCAAGAAGCTTGGGGCTGGGGACAGGTGGAAGGGGCTAGGGGCCGGACATGGGTGGGAGGTGCTCGGGGCCGGAGACTGATTCAACGAACTCGGGGCCGGACATGGGAGGCAGGGGCTGGGGGCCGGGGATTGGTGCAAGAAGCTTGGGGCTGGGGACAGGTGGAAGGGGCTAGGGGCCGGACATGGGTGGGAGGTGTTCGGGGCCGGAGACTGATTCAACGAACTTAGGGCAGGACATGGGAGGCAGGGGCTGGGGGCCGGAGATTGGTGGCGAGGGCAGCAGTTGGGTAGCAGGGGCTTGTGGCCGGGGATTGGTGCAAGAAGCTTGGGGCTGGGGACAGGTGGAAGGGGCTAGGGGCCGGACATGGGTGGGAGGTGCTCGGGGCCGGAGACTGATTCAACGAACTCGGGGCCGGACATGGGAGGCAGGGGCTGGGGGCCGGAGATTGGTGGCGAGGGCAGCAGTTGGGTAGCAGGGGCTTGTGGCCGGGGATTGGTGCAAGAAGCTTGGGGCTGGGGACAGGTGGAAGGGGCTAGGGGCCGGACATGGGTGGGAGGTGTTCGGGGCCGGAGACTGATTCAACGAACTTAGGGCAGGACATGGGAGGCAGGGGCTGGGGGCCGGAGATTGGTGGCGAGGGCAGCAGTTGGGTAGCAGGGGCTTGTGGCCGGGGATTGGTGCAAGAAGCTTGGGGCTGGGGACAGGTGGAAGGGGCTAGGGGCCGGACATGGGTGGGAGGTGCTCGGGGCCGGAGACTGATTCAACGAACTCGGGGCCGGACATGGGAGGCAGGGGCTTGTGGCCGGAGATTGGTGGCAAGGGCAGCAGTTAGGTAGCACGGGCTTGTGGCCGGGGATTGGCGCAAGGAGATCGGGGCTGGGGACGATTGGAAGGGGCTAGGGGCCGGACATGGGTGGGAGGTGCTCGGGGCCGGAGACTGATTCAACGAACTCGGGGCCGGACATGGGAGGCAGGGGCTTGTGGCCGGAGATTGGTGGCAAGGGCAGCAGTTAGGTAGCAGGGGCTTGTGGCCGGGGATTGGCGCAAGGAGATCGGGGCTGGGGACGATTGGAAGGGGCTTGGGGCCGGACACGGGTGTGAGGGGCTCGGGGCCGGAGACTGATTCAACGAACTCGGGGCCGGACATGGGAGGCAGGGGCTTGTGGCCGGGGATTGGTGCAAGAAGCTTGGGGCTGGGGACAGGTGGAAGGGGCTAGGGGCCGGACATGGGTGGGCGTTGCTCGGGGCCGGAGACTGATTCAACGAACTCGGGGCCGGACATGGGAGGCAGGGGCTGGGGGCCGGAGATTGGTGGCGGGGGCAGCAGTTGGGTAGCAGGGGCTTGTGGCCGGGGATAAGTGCAAGAAGCTTGGGGCTGGGGACACATGGAAGGGGCTAGGGGCCGGACATGGGTGGGAGGTGCTCGGGGCCGGAGACTGATTCAACGAACTCGGGGCCGGACATGGGAGGCAGGGGCTGGGGGCCGGAGATTGGTGGCGAGGGCAGCAGTTGGGTAGCAGGGGCTTGTGGCCGGGGATTGGTGCAAGAAGCTTGGGGCTGGGGACAGGTGGAAGGGGCTAGGGGCCGGGCATGGGTGGGAGGTGCTTGGGGCCGGAGACTGATTCAACGAACTCGGGGCCGGACATGGGAGGCAGGGGCTGGGGGCCGGAGATTGGTGGCGAGGGCAGCAGTTGGGTAGCAGGGGCTTGTGGCCGGGGATTGGTGCAAGAAGCTTGGGGCTGGGGACAGGTGGAAGGGGCTAGGGGCCGGACATGGGTGGGAGGTGCTCGGGGCCGGAGACTGATTCAACGAACTCGGGGCCGGACATGGGAGGCAGGGGCTGGGGGCCGGGGATTGGTGCAAGAAGCTTGGGGCTGGGGACAGGTGGAAGGGGCTAGGGGCCGGACATGGGTGGGAGGTGTTCGGGGCCGGAGACTGATTCAACGAACTTAGGGCAGGACATGGGAGGCAGGGGCTGGGGGCCGGAGATTGGTGGCGAGGGCAGCAGTTGGGTAGCAGGGGCTTGTGGCCGGGGATTGGTGCAAGAAGCTTGGGGCTGGGGACAGGTGGAAGGGGCTAGGGGCCGGACATGGGTGGGAGGTGCTCGGGGCCGGAGACTGATTCAACGAACTCGGGGCCGGACATGGGAGGCAGGGGCTTGTGGCCGGAGATTGGTGGCAAGGGCAGCAGTTAGGTAGCACGGGCTTGTGGCCGGGGATTGGCGCAAGGAGATCGGGGCTGGGGACGATTGGAAGGGGCTAGGGGCCGGACACGGGTGTGAGGGGCTCGGGGCCGGAGACTGATTCAACGAACTCGGGGCCGGACATGGGAGGCAGGGGCTTGTGGCCGGGGATTGGTGCAAGAAGCTTGGGGCTGGGGACAGGTGGAAGGGGCTAGGGGCTCTCCACGCCCGCAGCACCCGTGCGTTCCGGAGTCTGCCGGCTGTGTGACTAATGGGATACTCTGCACAACAAGCGCGGCTGTGCTGGCACTGACCCCAAACAACCGCCCGCACCCCGGGAACTGTGAAAGCGTGCGCCTTACCCCTGTGTTGCGAAAATGGGTGCACCCAGGGCGGCTCAGCACTGCAACCTCCCGTGCAGCCGCTGCTCTCCACGCCCGCAGCACCCGTGCGTTCCGGAGTCTGCCGGCTGCGTGACTAATGGGATACACTGCACAACAAGCGCGGCTGTGCTGGCACTGACCCCAAACAACCGCCCGCACCCCGGGAACTGTGAAAGCGCGCGCCTTACCCCTGTGATGTGGAAATGGGTGCACCCAGGGCCGGCGAGGACTGCAACCTCCCGTGCAGCCGCTGCTCTCCACGCCCGCAGCACCCGTGCGTTCCGGAGTCTGTCGGCTGCGTGACTAATGGGATACTCTGCACAACAAGCGCGGCGGTTCTGTCACAGACGCCAAACCATCGCCCGCGTTCCGGAAACTGTGACAGTGCGCGCCTTACCCCTGTGTTGCGGAAATGGGTGCACCCAGGGCCGGCTCCGCGCCGCTCCCTCCCGTGCACGCAGCCGCTGCTCTCCGTGCCCGCAGCGCCCGTCTGACAGGAATGAAGCGGCGTGCACTCCACGCTGCGTGCACATAGAAAGACGGGCCTGCAGGCGAGAAATCCGATGGGCTACCCTCAAATAAGCCAAACAGTTGCAAGTGCCAGTCGAACGTACCGTGCGTTCCGGAGTCTGTCGGCTGCGTGACTAATGGGATACTCTGCACAACAAGCGCGGCGGTTCTGTCACCGACGCCAAACCACCACCCGCGTCCCAGAATCTGTGACAGCGCGCGCCTTCATCCTTGTAATGCGGTGCACCCAGGGCCGGCTCCGCGCCCCGTCGCCAGTTAACACTTCAGCCAAATCCATTCAAATTTACGCAGTTCATGACTGGATGGGATGGGAGTCGTCCGCAGACGAGCAACAACGAGGCGATGCTGTTGGTGCTCAACGTTATTTGGGCGCAGCTCAAGGCTCTCTGGGCTAATATTAAGTTTACAGATAATGAAGCATAACAGAGTACTCTACACGAAGCACCCGATGCGTACGGTTCAAATGTCTGTCTATGTGTCTGAGACAGCTTTCACCCGCTCGCCCCAGCCTAGCAGCGTTAAATATCCTAGCATCACAACGTAATTAATACGTTCAGCATTACGCATGCCTTTTTAGATGAAGCCGGTGAACTGCCTTTTTTGGAAAAGTGTACACAAGGGCTGTGCCTGCTCTACATATTCCTCGTACGTTATCCTGATCATAATCTATATTGATCTGTATAACTATACTTCCGCAAACAGGGTATGGCTGCTAAGAACCCCGTGAAGTCGGGGAACTGAAGTTTACGGAAAAGTTGTACATGGAAAGTGATGGGCTGTGTCTGCGCTATGTATCCTTCATACGTACTTCTGAGTACGTACAAAAATGTTATGTATTGAATACCTGCATAAACATTGTATGTGTTTTGGCTGGCTCCCCAAACTCCGTAAAATACGGAAAGCGAAGCTTACGGCGTCCAAACTGCACTTTACGGAGAAAGAAACCTTTACGGAGAAAATCCTTTCCCAGAGTGCTTCCAAGGGCCGGAGCTGTGGCAGCAGCACAAGGATTTTCGTCCCCTCCCGTGAGCGCTGGAACTCCACCGAATGACTTCCTGCTCGAAGCGGAAGTCCAAATAAGTATATGTATGGGTGCACGCCCGCTCGCACGGACACGGCGTGGCTTCCTAGCAGGCAACCGTACCCAGCGAGATGGTCAGTGGATGTCCTGTTTGCCGCCCTGCCTTGTCAAAGGCCATTTTGTCGGACCAGGCCATGACGTAGATCATCGTGTCCTTGGGGTATCTCGCCTGCTAGGAAATTGCAGACCATTGCTGCCACACAGAGGCTCGGCAGTCGATCCCCCCACCATCATGGCATACACACCCACCTGGTCCTTATTCCACCTGTCGGCAGTGTACATCTCGTTGTACTCACGCTGACCGTGCTTGTTGTACCGCATGGTTGGCCTCGACGCCAGGCCACTTGCTCCTAGCGGGTGGCGGAACAGTTCCTGAACTAACCCCAGAACGTCGTGATGCACTGAGAGCACCACCTCCCCCGGGCCCCGGTTGAACATGGCGGAGAGGTCCCGGTGCTGTAAGCCCTGGCCGGCGTACTGCTCCCTGAGGCTGGCTGCGATACCAGTGGCATTTGACGCGCTGGGCTGCCACCCACCGCCCACTTCGTGTAGTCTTAAGAGCTCATTTATTTTCGCTCCTGGCATGCAAGAGAGGTTCTATGGATACTCGCAAAGATGGACACAACATTGCAACGCTCTAAAAGCCTGTGCACCATCGTATTCCGTACCCGAAAGATTAGTTATCAGGAATCGTTCGACTGCCGGGTTTCCTGCCAGGCACGGCAATGACTGGACTTGATCTGGCTGCCCAAGCTCATCCATGTGCCCGAAGAACATCCCAGTCCCAATCGCCATAGTGTCCGCCGCCACAGACGGTTTAGCAGCAGCGGCTCCTGAAGTCCCAACATCGGATGCCACAGCGATTTCACCCGAATTGTCACGATGACAGGTCCCGAGCGGAAATGTTCGCTTGTGGATGTGGAACGAAGTCTCCCTGAAGAGCTCTCCGCAATGCTCGCATTTATGCAAACCGCTCATCCTTACTACTAATACCACTACGTTGTTGATAGGTAGCTATAGGAAGCTAAGATGGAACAGAAACACGGTCAAAGGTTGTTGACTGACCCGCGTTTGTGGTTCAGTCGGCATTGCATTACGACGTGAATTGCATTTCGATATCCAGACGATGTGGTAAGTAATATGTGCCGGATGTTGGGGCTTGGTTGCAAGTGAGAAATTGTCTAACAATTTCAATCTTTCTTATTAACAGTAATCCGGTATACTGAACAGCTCATTTCGCGGCCGTGACCTGTGCTGTTCGAGTTATTTCTTCGTGATACAGTCAAGCTGCAGTCAAACCACTGTCGTACTTTGCCCCAGCCGTCTACAACCTTCGCCCTCCACCCCGACGAAGTAAACCTGGATTCTAAACATCCACATTTGAGTATACCTTGTTTTTTGACAATCAAGCTCGACGCTTACATTTTGCTAATGTTCTTTGGTGTCAGGATTTCAGTGCCGCCTTGATTTTGCCCAACTCTTAGGCAAGCTCTAAATTTGGCGAAACTAGAATCGTGTAGTCATGAAATGTGATATGGTAGTTATATGAAGAATCATTGTCCTCCGTATCTCTACAGTCTGGCACTATGACTTCGCTAGAGCCCGAAATTTGCACTTTATCAAGACGTGTCGCCACCTTTAAACGCGCCACGCATGAGGTGGCTTTGGGCTCGTTTGCTTTGGCATCAAAAATTTCAAAGTTCCCTCCTGGTTCGGTGCTTCACTACCGCCTGCTATGTGGATACGCACCAGGAATGGGCAATGGTACATCCATATACGATATTGTATTCAGGGACAGCATGCACACGATGAGTGAATCAGTAATTGCGTTTGGCGCCAAAATGCACACGGAATGAATGTCTCGCACTCCCGGTCTGCCGTGCTGCCCCAGAGAGAAGAAGCACTGGGGCCTCTGGCTGGTTTCGATGGTAAAAGTGACAGAACGCACTTTAACGAGCATATAAAACGCGGTGCTCGGCTCCATGCCCTTACAAAGCTCGCGTCTCGGGGCATTCACATCGGTGACATTAACCTAGGCAACGTCGAGGGCCCCGACATAGGAATTGTTAGGGTGGCCCTCGACGTGGCCTGGGCGGACGTGGATGCAGAGCGCCCCCAGAGCTGGATGGTAGGCGCGGCCTGAAACACAATGCAAACCGTCACCATCGGTGGCCGGTGGACGGCATACTACCAGTTCCACTGGCCACAAGTTGCGTGGCTCAACCTGGCGAAGGATCTGTATGAGGTGAGTGTCACACTATACAGCCCTGCTGTCCGGCACCCTGTGTTCGTTTCAAGTGTCGCTTACAGCAGCAAAAAAACCGTAGGCCTTGGAGAAGGCCGCTACATCGAGCATTCTGGAGCATCCCGAGATCAGTGGCATGCCTTCGGGAAGCATGGCCGAGCCCAGCCAGCTGCCTCCATGGGCAAGTATTGTGCTTTGAGTGGCCGTGCATGCAGGATACGTCGCTGTAACCATGCAAAGTCCGCTGCATTAATGACAAACCTCCTGATAATTGCAGGCTGTCATGTACTCGGACGCCAACCCCTCGGCCAGCATTTACACAGTCCCCACACTCCCTGGTTCGAGAACCGCTTCTATTGTAGCGTCGGCATGCCGGGCGAGTGGCAGCACCCTGCTAGACAACGAGGCTCCAGGCGAGGACGACACCGCTGTATCATCCTTGCCTGAAAAGCTGGGCGACGGTGGGGGCGCCGGCCCCGCTGATGGCGGACAGCTCCGAGACCTCACGGTGGTGGGTTGGACGTGTCCCGCGCCTCGGGAGGGGGCTGGGTGCCTGCTGTGCGGTCGGCCATTACGGGGCACACTGGCCTTATGGGGAAGCACGGGGGCTCCCCAACGTTCAAGCTGTGCAGCTGGTTGGCTGTCGGTGGGCGACCACGCGCCCTCGCACGCCCCTCCCCTCGTCAACCCTCACGTCCCCGCACCTTTGCGCCCCACCCGCCAAGGCCGCTGCCGAGCAGCCAAGGCAGGGCGACGATGACGCCCCGCGAGCTGGAGGGCTGGGCGACGGCGGGGGCGCGGCCCCCGCTGATGTCGGACAGCTCCGAGACCTCACGGCGGTGGGTTGGACGTGTTCCGCGCCTATGGAGGGGGATGGGTGCCTGCTGTGTGGTCGGCCATTACGGGGCACACTGGCTTTGTGGGGAAGCACGGGGGCTCCCCGCCGTTCAAGCTGTGCAGCTGGTTGGCTGTCGGTGGGCACCCACGCGCCCTCGCACGCCCCTCCCCTCGTCAACCTTTACGTCCCCGCACCTTTGCGCCCCACCCGCCCAGGCCGCTGCCGAGCAGCCAAGACAGGGCGACTATGACACCCCGCGAGCTGGAGGGCTGGGCGACGGTGGGGGCGCCACACCCGCTGATGGCGGACAGCTCCGAGACCTCACGGCGGTGGGTTGGACGTGTTCCGCGCCTATGGAGGGGGATGGGTGCCTGCTGTGCGGTCGGCCATTACGGGGCACACTGGCTTTGTGGGGATGCACGGGGGCTCCCCGCCGTTCAAGCTGTGCAGCTGGTTGGCTGTCGGTGGGCGACCACGCACCCTCGCACGCCCCTCCCCTCGTCAACTCTCACGTCCCCGCACCTTTGCGCCGCCCCACCCGCCCAGGCCGCTGCCGAGCAGCCAAGGCAGGACGACGATGACGCCCCGCGAGCTGGAGGGCTGGGCGACGGTGGGGGCGCCGCACCCGCTGATGGCGGACAGCTCCGATACCTCACGGCGGTGGGTTGGACGTGTTCCGCGCCTCGGGAGGGGGATGGGTGCCTGCTGTGCGGTCGGCCATTACGGGGCACACTGGCTTTGTGGGGAAGCACGGGGGCTCCCCAACGTTCAAGCTGTGCAGCTGGTTGGCTGTCGGTGGGCGCCCACGCGCCCTCGCACGCCCCTCCCCTCGTCAACCCTCACGTCCCTGCACCTTTGCGCCGCCCCACCCGCCCAGGCCGCTGCCGAGCAGCCAAGGCAGGACGACGATGACGCCCCGCGAGCTGGAGGGCTGGGCGACGGTGGGGGCGCCGCACCCGCTGATGGCGGACAGCTCCGATACCTCACGGCGGTGGGTTGGACGTGTTCCGCGCCTCGGGAGGGGGATGGGTGCCTGCTGTGCGGTCGGCCATTACGGGGCACACTGGCTTTGTGGGGAAGCACGGGGGCTCCCCAACGTTCAAGCTGTGCAGCTGGTTGGCTGTCGGTGGGCGCCCACGCGCCCTCGCACGCCCCTCCCCTCGTCAACCTTTACGCCCCTGCACCTTTGCGCCGCCCCACCCGCCCAGGCCGCTGCCGAGCAGCCAAGGCAGGGCGACGATGACGCCCCGCGAGCTGGAGGGCTGGGCGACGGTGGGGGCGCCGCACCCGCTGATGGCGGACAGCTCCGAGACCTCACGGCGGTGGGTTGGACGTGTTCCGCGCCTATGGAGGGGGATGGGTGCCTGCTGTGCGGTCGGCCATTACGGGGCACACTGGCTTTGTGGGGAAGCACGGGGGCTCCCCGCCGTTCAAGCTGTGCAGCTGGTTGGCTGTCGGTGGGCGACCACGCGCCCTCGCACGCCCCTCCCCTCATCAACCCTCACGTCCCCGCATCTTTGCACCACCCCACCCGCCCAGGCCGCTGCCGAGCAGCCAAGGCAGGACGACGATGACGCCCCGCGAGCTGGAGGGCTGGGCGACGTGCCGGGCGCTACGGCCATCGACGGCACAGAAGGATCCTTTGTTTCGGAGATGGAGGAGGGCAGCACAGATGCCGAGGTCCAGTCCCCGGCCGTGGAGGTGAGCACTCGAGCCTTGGACGCCGTCCTGTGTAACGCTGGAAGTGGGATGGGTCAACCAGGCAGCGGCGCATCAGTATTCGCCTTTCCCACCCGACTTAAGTATGGACCCTCATGCCTGTCATGCCCCTCCGCATGCAGGCTGTCGCTGAGGGAGCTCCAAGCACCCACAAAGATTGTATTTTGGGGTGAGATGAATGTCGGGAATCTGATTTTCTGGTCGAAATGTAACGTGTGAATTGCACAGGAGACGGAGGCCCGGTTGCAGGGGAAGGAGGTCACGTACGCCAGCAGGCACCCAGTGAAGCGGCGAAAGCCCTCCCCAAGTGCCATGCAGGCGGGATCATCGGCCGAGCAGGTACCACGATACCTTTGTTATTGCCACGACATTGCGCTTCTGCCATGACGGTTGGATGACTAACAAACCCACACTCCATGCAGGAGCTCGACCCAGACATCAGCGTGTGGGTGGCTGGCATTGTCACAGACTCCAGCGCCGGGCCAAGCAGTCAGGTGTGTACAGTGTTTGTTGTGTACTGAAATAAGCTAAGAAAGTCCACTGCTGTGGTGGCAGTGAAAACCGCCGATTGAGAGATATGATTAGCCTTAAGTATCAACGAGTCTCATGGAGCGTGTGCAGATCACGTTTGTAGTACATCCGTTGTAGAATCTCCATAGGAGAGTATACTCTCAACCGGACTCAGACCGAGAAGTAAAGTGCAGTCCAGAATGAGTATCGGACAGACTCCCGATACGGCTCAGCACTACCAGAGACCAGATGTCTCGACCGCCGTCAGAGTACGTCGGCCCCAAGGATACGCCCAGACAGCATAACCTTTACAGATATATGCATACAGATATTATGCATATTCAGATTATTATTCGTATGCACAGATGCATCACACAGACCTGCCGACAGTTATTAGCAGTTAGTTAAGACAGTTACTTATTCGAATGCAGACAGTTATTAACAGTGCAGCGTATCAGAATACGCTTAGTAAAGCGTGACACAACAGTGTTGGCCTCGATAACGGGTAGCACTGCAGACACGCCGACCCGCCGCAGTAGTCCATAGAAAGCTTGCGCGTTTTGCACTTTTTTGCAGGTCGGCCACAAAAGTGTCCCGGCGGCCCTTTACAAGTGTGAAGGCATCAAGCATGCCCGTTCCTACCTCGAGATGGCGGGTGTGGTGACCCTGGAGCCGCCGGAGCTGAAGGAGCTGCTCGATAAGATCCCCGATGCAGCAGAGGCGGCGATACAGCTCTGCAAGCTCAAGGGTGAGCCAATCTTCCAGGAGCTGCGACACAACAACGATGGCAACTACTGCTACGACAAGCACGACAAGGGGCGGTTGCTCATGGACTACGGTACCGGCGGACAGCGTTGGATGGTGAACCTCCAGCGGCCAACCATGCCGGCAGTCAGGCACACGGCGAGCGTGTAACGCCGAGGTCATATGTGCCGTACAGTCGGCTAGCATAAAGCCTAAGAAAGGCGTCGCACAGCAACTCGAGTAGCCTTTGCTCCGCCCAAGCACTACATTGGTATCGAGACCAGTACTGTCGTACAGTCTCTCAGAGGTCGTCAGTTCGATCCCTGGTACTCGCGGAAAGGCTTCCACTCCAGAAAACCTTGCAAATTAAGGCTAGAGGCATGTATGCCGCGGCATGACCTGACTTGGGAAGTTGTCCACCCCAATGCCGAAGACCTGGCTAAGACCCCAGGCATGCAAAGGTGGTGAAAGGCGGAGTGGACTGTGCACAGACACTGGAAGGACGCAGTGAGGACCGAGGACGTTCCCTTCAGAGCGGGTGCACGGATCGGGGTGAGAGCGGGAGCGAGATGGACGAGGAGGATCGAGCTGAGGAGGAGGACGGGGGTAAGGAGGAGGGGGGTGGGAGTGGGGGGGCGGAGGGGGGTGAGGGCGAGCAGGAGGCCAGCCAGAAGCAAGCACTAAAGCTGTACGAAAGGCTGCTACCGATCCGGAGGTTCGGGTCCAAATACCTGCGAAAGGTGGCACGGAAAGGAGAGAGCGTTCAGAAGGCGGTGGTGCTGGCCAATCACCCTGGCAAACCCGGGGATCCGCCTGTCGGGGTGCAGGCTACCCACGTGGATCTGGCGCCGGGGGTTAGTGGCTTCGTTGGTTTCCTGCCCCTGGAGCCGGTCTCGGTCCTTGTTTCCCCCGGCAGCCACACTGCCGTCCAGCTGTACCACAAGCTGAAGGAGGCGCAGCCTCAGGTGCCAGATGAGGGGATCATGCTCAGTGTGTCGGCACCGAAGATGGTGCGGATGCACATGAAGCCTGGCCAGATCGTCCTGCTGCACGTTAACACGGTGCATGCCGGGGATGCAGGTGTGCTCAACACTTGGTCCCCGCGCATCCACTTTTACGTGTACCAGGGCAGTGTTGACAACGAAACCCACCCCGTGGAGCCCATGGGCTCCTTGTTTGCGGCCCTCTTTTAGTGTGCTGGGAGAGTGGCCGTGTTCACTGTGATGGGTGGTGGGGGACACACATGATTAGGAAGAGACACATGTGACGGGCGGAATAATTGGCTGGAGTGGGCCTGGCCGACATGACTGTGACAGGTGACCATAGGAAGGGCATGGGGTTGCTGGGCTTTCTTCAGTTGGGGTCCTTGTCGGGCCTGCCTGATGCCGGACGGATACATGAGATTGGTGACTTTGTATGCCGGGAGGCTTCTTGGCGCTGTGGTTTGGCGGAAACGACTCGCGTGCGTGTAGGCCCCCTGCACACCGAGAATGTGCAGACTAATTGCCTTGTTCAGCCAGGAAACGAAAACCGAAAATGAGAAGGCGGGTACACGGACGAAGTACATTGGTATTTGCTGTCGTACTTCCGTTGAATGAGCGTGATTGCTGATTTAGGAACGGGGAGAAGAAGTCTGGGATGATGATGAGCAGCCGTGCAGTGTCTAATGGGATGTGTACTGGCCTGTACTCTGCTGATGTGGTGCAGTGGGTTGGGTGCGTGCTTGATTCCTGGGGCCCGGCAAACATACCGGTAAATTGACAGGCGACTCATTAACAGACGGCCGAACAGGTTCGACCATGCATGCGATGTAGGGGGGCCATGAGTCTGGAACACAGGGTTCACAGGGTTCCGTACACGCCTACATAAAACGCTTGCCATGCTGACACCCCCCACACGCCACATTCATTCCCTTGCGTTTTTGTAACCCTAACATGTAACACACACGCACACTTAGGGTCCGCCACTCTCCATGACACATTGCACACACAGAATCAGCACAGCATAACTCGTACACCCGAGTGTCAAACCTACGACATCACCTCACGGTACACGAGCATGACAATGGCATCCGCATGCTGGGGACGCAGAGCCAAGGATGCACCGACCCAATGGAGCATCGGACGGTCCATGCCATCATAGTAGTGCCACCCATTCTGTATGGCACCCATTCCGCGGGCGTACATGTATGCAGCGAAGTGTGGCCCCGGCAGCCGAACAATGACAGCCTCCATTGAGAACACACGGCCCTGTAGACATATCCCCCCCAGCCTTGGGTGCGTGCTGGCGGGTCCCGGCCCGTGCTCCACGTACACGGCCAGCACAGGGGCGCTAGCAGAAATTTCCACCGATGCAAGAGACATGGGGGCACCGCAAGCTTTGCAGTTTTGCCAGCGCTTAGGGAACTGCCTGATACTCGTCGCACAACACACGCCCTCCACACTCTGGTTGCCAGCAAATAAGTCCAACACACAGTAGTTGTTCGACTGGTGCACGCCACTGTCCACAACGGCGAAAGCCCCACACCTTCCACACTCGAGCGAGGCGCACAAGCCGTGACGGAACCGTGGGTCTTCCGTGCACAGCATGTCCCCAATCTCATTTACCCCCGAACAGTCGCCGGCCTGCCATGAGCTCCTGACACACCGCTGGGCCAGACCTAGCAGCTCGCCACTGATCTCGTCCTGCACGGTTCTCACTGCTGTGTGGTCCTGGCTCCTTATGGCCTTCCCAAGAGAGTACCAGGATCTGGCCAGCCTGCTACTTGAGCCATGCAACAGTGACGGAGGTGTAACCACGGCCATGGCCACAGCAACGGTGTCTGGTGCACAAAGGTTGGATCGCCACACGGGAACTGCAGCCCCCGGAAGCCCATGCTGGCGTGTTGCCTGTGGAAAACACGCCAAAGCGCAGGTCAACGTCGTGGGCAGCTTGGGGGCCTGCCTGCGGCCACACACTTTGGCATCGGCTTTGCTATGCAGGCGGCTTCATCAGGGGGCGCCTCAGTTCGAGTGCACGTGCCTGCACACAGACAGTACAAAAACCCAATCAATTATTTGTCCAGTCCTTCACGCCCGCTGACTTTCTGCAAGTACTCAGTACTTGCGACCACCAAACATACCCCCCGATTGGCAGACAACCGACGAGGCCGACAGCATGAGCAGGGCACCTGGCTCTGTGGTAATGGTGGTGGCCCGCTGGCTGGTTGCCACTGGCTGGCCGGGGCTGCCACAGCTCTCCAGGGAGCTCATGGTTGGCTCTGCGTGCATGTGATCGGCGGGCAACGGGCGGGCCTCAAGAAGAGGAAATTATGTCCACCCGACAGAGCAGCCGCCTGTACCTGGGGGCTCGAATATGGCCTCGAGTGGCTTAAGCAACGCCACCGCTGCCCCAAGGTGTCCCATATCCCATTCGACGCGGAGCGGGTGACCGGCAACCGGCCTGGCACCGGCTGCGTCGACAAGGAAGTTGCAAAACTCCACGGGCTTGCACCGTGTCCTCCCAGTCTCAATGGCTTCATGGTAATCGACTACACCGGCACAGTCCAGCGACGCGACCTCGCCCTCTTCCTGCCCAAAATATACGAGTATGTCACTTATGTTTTTCTTTAGGGACCGGTATTTACGGCCGGGAGAGGAAATATAGTCCATGTCTGGTGATGGCGGCACTCAGCGAGGTATGTTAAGCCGCACTCGAAAGGCGTGTGCGCCTTGATCAACCTCGCTAACATGTAGATTAACTGACAGCTCTTACACTTTTATAATTTTACATGGAAGTTGAAGCTTGCTGTGACCGTTGCGAGGTCGGCTCACCGCGCCACCCGTACAACCGCTCGTCCGTTTTGACCCGACCATATAAACACGAAGGTCATCCAAAACTATACATGCTCAGTTCGACACAATTAAATAACACGAACCTAAAAATAATTAAATAACACAAAAATTTACATGCTACGTCAACGTGCGCTCTTCACCAAATGTCAAAGATAACTAAGGTCACCCTTGGTGAGGACTGGTGCGAGCCAGGCTCCATGCCGCTTTACGCCAACAAAGCTTCTTTTAAGAGCTTGTCCTTGAAAGACACGCACAAATTGAGCAGCAAGAAGACAGAGTTCAAGGCCAGCAACGTCCTCATCGTGACGCTGCCAACCCCCTGATGGCCTATCGGCCATCCTTTGCCTTGTGGAAGGAAGAAGCTTTCGTTGTCTACGGTACATGTTTGTACTCCCGTGAGTACAAGCGACTGCCCTTTTACACGCCAAAGCCTATTGACAAGACGGCGGGCGCGGTGCTGGATGTGCTGGACGTTGCCATGGCCCTTAACAACGGCATGCACATTTACGTCACGGAGGCCGACAAGAACTGGGCACCCCCGGCCCCGGTAAGTAGGTTCTTTGAAAATAGTGTTGGATGCCGCCTGGGTCTCGCTATGGTCTTACGCTTATGCTCGCTGCCAAAAATAAGCGATGTATAATAATCTATATTATTGTTGACGGTCTTCTGCTGCCTAATTGGTGCACGCACAGGTGACAGGTCCCGGATCACGGGTGCAGCCCCGGAGAGCGGCCCGGCGTAACGGCAACTTGGTCGCTGAGCGTGATGATGCGGCTTGCGCAGATGGCGATGTCAGTGACTCCGAGCAAGAGTACGCGGCGGCACTACAAGCTGGCGAAGACGATGAGGAGGACGAAGATCTTGTTGTGTCGGAGGTCGAGGCTGTGGGCCTGAAGCACGGCAGGGCCACCAAGCTCGGTAGGTACACTTGGGGGGCTGTTGCTTCAAGTTTTCCCTGGGGGAAGGGTGAAATACGGACTCGTATGGTACATAATTTCTTCACGGGAAGATTGAGCCTGCCGTCGATGTTCGTGTGCTCTCAGGTGGGGGACGCCCAGCCGCCAAGCCAAAGACAGACAGCGTGATCGAGGCGGTGAAGGTGCTCCTGTACGACCTCGCGGCTGGTAAGCCTTGTACGTCCCACGCAGCGTGTGTGTTTGTTCCGACCGACAGGCGTATGGTGTTTTGCTGGCATACCCATATGAGCCTTATTAGCCTGGTTGGCAGATGTCAGCACAGTCAAGCATGACCCTGTCGAACCTAGCCTCACACTGCATAACCCAGTACATGCTGTGACAAGCCCCGGTGTCGATGTCGGCGCCCGCAACTGCGTGTGTGTGTGTGTATCTTGGCCATCGTTGCAGGTCATCTTCAGCCAGATCCCCGCCAGCAGGCGCCTACCGGGGAGGGTTCTGACGCTGATCACGGTCCAGATCGTGCTCTGACGGTGTTGGTGGCGAACTTCAAGGCCGTTCACAGCGTGCTGGGTTCGCTGTCCAAGGACATGAAGAGCTGAAGAACCCGAGGCCGTCGGGGAGGCGGTCCTCTGTGGTCGAGGTGGGTGGTAAGTGTGGTGGTTGTACTGCATCAGGGGACCCAACCCCAGGATGTAGGCAGCTATAGCAACTCACGCACGCACACTACCTTGCTCACACCGACAAGTATGTACAGGATCGGCTTCATTGGGCCCCCGGCTCTTGTGTGCTGCCTTTTCCCCCAGGCGGATCCGGTGTCGGGTAAGATGGTGCTGCTGCTGCGGACCCAGCCTTACATCCTGAAGTTGGAGGATGGCATGGCCTTCATGCGGGAGATTGGCGACAACATGGGGATCAGCACCGACCCAACCTCCCTCAAGAGCATGGACAGGGAGAAGAGAGAAGACTTTGAGGCTGCTGTGCGCCAGGTGGGTGTATGCGTGTGCTCTAATAAGTCATGCCATGCCCAGTATTAATACTGTTCCTCACTAATCGCATCCACAACATGACCAGACCGCACTGGCAACCGTGTAACCTGCAGGCGAGTGGGAACTTCAGGGCCAACTTCAAGGGCAAGGCGGAGGCTGCTGTGCGGATGGCGGCCATTGTGGCCTACGGGCTGTCGCCGTCGACAAGTGGCTCTGGGCACGAGCCGGGTGGTGAGGTGGCGAAGGCGTTGCTGGATGACAACAGCTACCGGGACAAGCCCGGCAAGCGGCTGGCGGCGCCAGAGTTCCAGCAGTGTGCGCATGCCTGGTACGTCGCGGCTCGCCGCATCCGCAAGGGCTGGAAGGTCGACCTCGAGCTGGCGGAATTTACGCTGGAGGAGACGGCCTGCATCGACTTGCAGGTGGGGGTTTGGGTTGGACAAGATGCGGGTGAATGCCATGGGCTGCTAATGGTGTATTGAGATGCAGACCTCCACAGCTTTCAGGAATTGCTGGTTTGGTGCATCCCCCCTGCTCAAGTACAACACCTCAAATTGGTCATATGTACGTGGCTCGCCATTTTATTTTGTGCTTGTGTAACCCGTAGGTGAGGCGGACACTGAACGGGGACGTGGCACAGACGACGGGGAACAACGTGCCCATCTCCGAGGAGATCTACCGGATGTACGAGGCCCGGCTGGCCATCATGAAGCGATGGGAGGTGTCCGCTTTGGGGCTGCACGTCGTGCCCGCTTCCGACGTGCTGGGGCAAATGGACAAGTCCAAGAAGATGCTTACGCGCGAGGCCATCGAGATCACCCAGGCGGGGTTCTAGCCGTCCTCGCTCTGTGATAGGTGCCGTAGGTAGCATTTGTCCGGCCCTCCGCAGGGTGTGTGTGTGTGTGTGTGTTCGGCAAGCTGGCCGTCTTTAAGAGAACGCGTAGGTTACACCGATGTTTGTATCGGCTGGCTTTTCGTTTCAAGCATCCAACGGGTGCTTGGGTGACATTTACTTGTTCCCGATGTTTGGCTGCTGGTTGTGGATAGGGGGTTGCACTTCGAAACAATGCGTGGTGCGCTTGTCGTGGGTGCTGTGGCTGGCATGGCAGTTAGCCCCTCTCGCTCAGCAGTTAGCCCACGAACGAGGCCGTCGAGCTCGCCCTGGTGGGGTTCTAGCCGTCCTCTGCAAATGGGGCCGTAGGCGGTAGGTGTACAGCCCTCCTTAACTCCGCCGGGTAGGGATTGTGTGTGTGTTCTGGTGACCCGGCCGTCTTTTAGGGACCTCTTAGACAACTGTGTTTGTATCGGCTGGCCGGCTTTTCGTTCCAGGCAGCAACGGGCGCTTGGGTGCCGTTTGCTCCCGCTGTTTGGCTGCTGGTTGTGTTAGAAGTGTGTGTCCCGGGCTTGCTTTGTGGGCAGTGGAGGGACTGAACAGGAGCTTGGGTGGCTAGGGCGGCTGGTGGATTCGTACAGCCCCTTCGTAGTCACTGTCAAGGCAAGGCACTGTAAAAAGTCTACGGAAGCATGCCCCATGAGCCGTTTTAGTCGCTAGCGAGCATCTAGGAGATGCGAACTGCACTCGTCTCGTGTGCTTCGGTGAATGCCTCGTGTATAGTCGAGACCATGTTGAAACAGCCCGTGTCGCCCCGTGTCAAACACGAGCCGTGTTGAAACAGCCCGTGTCGCCCCGTGTCAAACACGAGCCGTGTTGAAACGGTGTCAAATTTTCCCTCATTTATTACACGGGGTTGCCATTTATACACGGCCCTCGAGATTACAGACGTTCCAGCCCACAGAAAGCCTTCCGGGCTCCAAATTGCCTTCCGATCCCTCCGACGGCATTCCGGGCCCTTTGAAGGCCTCACGGGCCCTCAGAACGGCTTCCGGCCCCCCGAGTGCCTTCCGGCCTTCTGAAGGCCTTTCGGACCCTCCAAAGGCATTCTGGGGCTCCCAAACGGCCATCCGGGCCCTCCGATCGCCTTCCCGGCCTTCCAAAGGCTTCCAGCCCACAGAAAGCCTTCCGAACTCCCCAAGTGAAACGTGCAATGTCCCAATTAGGTGGTATCAAAAGACACCGGCTCAGCAGCAAGCTCTGAACCTTGTAGATGTGATCCGTACGGCAGACCGTACTTTATCTTAGCGGGCTTACTTACAGGAGATATCCTGTATGTCTTGAACCCCTTTTGGGTAATATCTTATGATTCATGGAAGTGTAACGGCACATGCACGTTACATCATTCCCCCCCTGAATGGCTGGTCGTCCCGACAGCCAACCAACCTTACCACCACCGCCACTTTTAGTGGAAAAGCGGATCCCCGCTGATGGCGAATAAGTGGGCGAGGATCATACCGAAGCGCGAAGGCTTCCGAACTTGACGGCCGTGTCTTGTGACCATGGGTGCTCGTTGCGGCGTCGAGCCTTCAGGTGTCGCGCGTGTAGACGCGAACCTGTTTTGGGACTTGACTTGGTTTGGCTTGGCTTGGCGTGCCCAGTAGTCGCGCAGCAAATCGCCGCAATTCGTTAGATTCGCCTCGGGCTCCCACGAGTCGTACTCGGGCCCTTGGTTCTTCCAACGCATCAAGTAGTACCGTACGGTTCGACGTCGCGCCTTCACACCCTTGTGAAGCAAGACAGACTCGACCTCAAATTCCAACGCACCGTCGACAATCTCGGGTGGTTGAGGTAACTTAACGCGACCACCAGCATGGTACCGGCGAAGAAGGGACACGTGAAACACGTCATGGATTCGAACTGATGGTGGAAGATCCAACCGGTACGCGACCGTGTTAATCTTTTCAGTCACCGCAAACGGCCCAATATAACGTGGCAGCAACGTGCGCGGCCCCTGAAGGGTCATGTGCCGCGTGCTCACGAGAACTTGATCGCCAACGACCAACTCCCGTTTAGAGCGTCGCTTATCCGCCCAGCCACTTCTTCATCCGATCACGTGCAGCTTGCAAACAAGCCTTAGCACGTTCCTATGCGCGTTGCATGTCGGTGGCAAACCGAACTGACAACGGATTGGCTAAGTCTGCGAACCGCAACTCAGCGCCAAGGTTTGCACCTTCGGTGTCAGCGCGTTGTCGCTCTTGGACCAATCGTTCCCGCATACTCTTGGTCCTCGCCTCCCCCAGTTTGCGAACCAGCAGGGAAGCAGGCGTAAGGGGTTCGTAACCATACATCAACCGGAAAGGTGTAGCCCGCGTTGATTCATGCACTGAGTTGTTAATGGCAAATTCGGCCATCGGCAACCAGCGAGACCAGGAAGCATGATCGTCTGCCACATAATGACGTAACATGTCTTCCAAAACACGATTAACGCGCTCCATTTGACCATCCGTTTCAGGGTGGTACCCAGAGCTCTGTCGCAAATCAATGTTGTGCATATCCAACAACGACTGAAAGAAAGCCGAAGTGAACTTAGGGTCACGGTCTGAGACAACAATCTGCGGCAGCCCATAGGAGCACACAAATGTCGTATAGAAAATCTCAGCCGTCTCAACAGCGGTAATATCCGCCTTGCATGGGACAAAGTGTACCATCTTAGTCAGCTTGTCAACGAACACATAAATGCATGTGTGTCCGTTCGCATCCGAGGGGAGAGAAGTAATAAAATCCATAGTCACGAATGACCACTTTTTCTCAGGAATAGGCAGCGGAAGAAGCTTACCCCCCGGTAGCGACGTGCATGTCTACCCGTACTCTCTGACAACTGTCACATGTACGGCAATAGTCACTCACTGACTTCCTCATCTTAGGCCACCAGAAATGCCTTCGTACTAGGTCAAGAGTCTTGGTAACTCCCGTATGCCCAGCTAGAGGATGATCATGACATAAACGCAGTACGGTAGTGCGTGCATCCTGATAGGAAGGCACAACTAACGCATCACCGTGATACCAAAAGCCATCGCGCTGTTCAACGCCTGCGACATTACGCAGTTCGACAGCTTTGCTTTCGGCAGAAAACCATGGGTCGTGTCCATACCCTTCTTTGACCGTTTATTCGAACTTAGGAAAAGAGCTGGCGAGCTCTGCGGCGGCACCACGGAAGGAGGATATTTCCTTCAACCGTTGGGCGCTAATCGTCATCACCGTCGCCACATCACCCTCGATGTGCCTCGGAAGCCGAGACAACGGATCCGCTGGGTTACAGCGTCCCGTGCGATACTGCCAATCGAAAGCAAAGGACTCCAGAAATTCCGACCACCGCGCCTGTCGTCGAGAAAGTATGTCTTTCCGGCGCATGGCTGTGTTCGGTTCGTGATCTGTAATCACTGTGAACTTCACACCTTCTAAGTAACAACGTCACAGCTTAAGCGCGTGCACAACTGCAAGCAGTTCCTGCTCTGTGGTGATGTAGTTACGCTCCACAGGGGTCATCTTACGGCTCTCAAAAGCCACTGGTCGCCCATGCTGAAGCAAAATCGCACCTAGCGCATAATCACTTGCATCCGCAATGACCTCAAAAGGCTCACGTGGATTGGGTAGCGCTAGCACAGGTGCCGAAGTGAGCGTTTCCTTAATCTGTTGGAAGGCCTCAGCGCATGCCTCCGACCAAACCCAAGGGACCTTAGGCAAAAGAAGCTTCGTGAGCGGCGCAGCCATTGCTGCATAAGCCCTGATGAACTTTCGGAAATAATTCGCAAGTCCGAGGAAGGAACGAAGGTCAGCTACGTTCTTAGGCACGGGCCATTCTTGCACGACGGCGGTCTTGCGCGGATCAGGCCGCACCCCGTCGGCTGACACGATGTGCCCTAAGAAAGTAACCGAAGGCTTAAAGAATTCACACTTCGACAGCTTACAGTAAAACTGATGCTGTTCCAAACGCTTAAGCACTTAACCCAAATGCTGTACGTGCTCTTCCGCGTTGCGTGAGAAAATCAAAATGTCGTCCAAGTATACGACAACGTACGGCAACCCTTGCAGTGCCGAGTTCATCGCAGACTGGAAAACAGCAGGTGCGTTTGTCAACCCAAACGGCATAACTTTGTATTGATAATGCCCGAATGGTGTCCTAAACGCCGTGCGTTCGACGTCGCTAGGCGGTAACCGAATCTGGTGATACCCCTGCATTAAGTCGAGAGAGCTGAAAACTTTTGCACCATGTAACCGGTCTAACAAATCATCTATCCGCGGCAACGGATAACGATTTGTTGTTGACAGCTCTATAATCAACGCACATACGTAAAGTACCGTCCTTCTTTTTAACGACAAGGGGTTGGTGTCGGCTTCCTTGAAGCCGGAAAAAGGGCGGGGCCCCACTAAATCCGTACGGGTGGAGTTGAGTGCTAGGGCGGCGAGGGCGTGAAGTGTGAGAGTGTCGACATTCCTGCTGATAGACAGCCCGAGCTTTATTCACGAAATGCCTGCGGCTTCAGCAATGCACCCCACGTATAGCATCGCGCTCTATCTATCTCGGCACTGTGTAACTCTACTTCCGGCAAGCGCATTGGCTGAAGTTATTTGACAGTAGACATGGAGCGTATCATTCACATATCACGCAGGCTGGCTTGCCAATAGAAGGACAGCGGAACTGTTAGTTTGCGAGGGCCGCGACGACATGCACTTGCCGGAGAGAGTGCACAGGCTTCGCTACCGAGGTATTTGCCGTATCGTAGAGCAGGCTTGACAACTTTAACATTAGGACCGGGACTGTGGAAGTCCCCTAGGTTGCCGACTGCATCGTGCGTGCATTGGCGGCTTGGCGTCCAACAACCAGCAGTTTGCCCCTCATGGTTTGCTCCTTGCAACCTTTGTAATAGAAATATGCGTGTGGTCGCGGCTCGCGGGAAGAATGTTCACAATGCAAACATAGTTGGTTGCTTGCCGAAACGAAGATTCATTTCACGCCGTCATGTCAGAATTCCACTGTAAGGAACGATGCATCTTCTGGAATTAATTCTAGGCCGAGAGGTGTTGGTTTGACCTCGGCCTCAGTGCATGGAGACTGCCAAACTGGTTTGTACTCGTTCGATGTTGGGTTCCAATAATAATTTTACCGTGCAATAAAGAATGTAATCTTCTACTTCTGCAGCCTTTCCGTTGGCCGAAAGTCTACACTTGTCCAATTACTTCCATCCCACGTCCAACGTCCCACGCACGGGCACACGGACATGGGCAATCCTACAAGCGTGCGCCCTTTGGGCCGCGGGCTGCCGTAGCGCCCCTTGCGGATGCGGATGCGACGCGATGCGACACGACGCGATGTGACCGACGCGATGCGACACGACGCTCCGCGACGCGACGTTATGCTACGCTCCGCTATGCTTCATTACGATTCGCTACGCAACGCTATGCTACACTACGCTACGCTAGGCTACATGACGTGATGCGACGCGACGATGCTACACTACATTACATGACGCGACGTGATGCTATGCTACGCTCCGTGATGCTCCAAGCTACGCTCCACTACGCTCCATTACGATCCGCTACACAACGCTATGCTACGCTACGCTACGCTAGGCTACATGACGCGACGTGACGCTATGCTACGTTCCGTGATGCTCCACACTACGCTCCGCTACGCTCCATTACGATCCGCTATGCAACGTATGCTACGCTACGCTACACTAGGCTACATGACGCGACGACGCGACGTCGTTGTGTTGTGTAGCATTGCAATGCGATCCTGCATGCTGCGCTGCACTACGCGACGCGACGCGACGCAACGTGACGTGACGCGACGCGACGCAACGCGACACGATGCGACGCGACGCAACATGATGCGACGCGACATGACGCGACGCGATGTGACGCGACGCGACGCGACACGATGCTACACTACACTATGCTCCGCGGGAAGGCGCGTGCGCGACTTCAATCGTGCACGTTGAAATGTGACGTGCGATTTACGATCGTGCACGTTGCACTACACTATGGTACGCGACGCGACGCTATGCTACACGGCGATGAGCGGCGGCGAGCGGAAACGAATAACGAGCGGCGACGACGCGAGCAGCGACGAGCCACGACGAGCAGTGACTAACTTTGAGAGAGCGAGCGAGCGAGCGACAGCGTAGCGAAGCGCAGCAGAACGTAGCGGAGCGCTGTGCAGGCGCGCACGACTTTATTCGCCGACTACACGACACGACGCTATGTTCCGCGATACGCTCCGCTATGCTTCGTTACGATCCGCTACGCAACGCTATGCAACGCTACGCTATGCTATGCAGCATCCTAAGTAGCGCGAGTGCACGATCGCATTTTCCTCGCAAATCGCAAGGCGACTAACTTTGACAAGCCTAACGCTATGATATCGCACATAAATGATTTCTATGATATATCTATATGCATGCAGTACATCCCGCGACGCCCAAACAATTTACGCACTTTACGCGTCGGGGTTTCGGAGCCGAGCAATTCTCCTTCACGATAGCAATACGATTCACATCGCGCCGCAATGTCACAATTCCATGATTTAAATTTTGACAGCGATTGCGATGATTTCCACGCGCGGAGACGTTGTTGCGACTTCGGCCGCGATCAACTGTTACTATTTCAAACTTCAACTTGAATGAACACATGAACGAACGCAAATCAGCTATACAGGATGCACTACAAGCGCGCGCCCTTTGGGCCGCGGGCTGCCGTAGCGCCCCTTGCGGATGCGGACACGACACGACGCGACGCGACGTGATGCGACACGACGCGACGCGACGCGACGTTATGCTACGCTACGGTACGCTAGGCTCCGCGACGCGACGTTATGCTACGCTGTGCTATGCTTCATTACGATTCGCTACGCAACGCTATGCTACACTACGCTACGCTAGGCTACATGACGTGATGCGACGTGACGATGCTACACTACATTACATGCTCCAAGCTACGCTCCACTACGCTCCATTACGATCCGCTACACAACGCTACGCTACGCTACGCTACGCTACGCTACATGACGCGACGTGACGCTATGTTACGTTCCGTGATGCTCCACACTACGCTCCGCTACGCTTCATTACGATCCGCTACACGACGCTATGCTACGCTACGCTACGCTAGGCTACATGACGCGACCACACGACGTCGTTGCGTTGCGTAGCATTGCAATGCGATCCTGCATGCTGCGCTGCACTACGCGACGCGACGTGACGTGGCGTGACGCGACGCGACGCGACGTGACGTGACACGACGCGACACAACGCGACACGATGCGACGCGACGCAACATGATGCGACGCGACATCACACGACGCGATGCGATGCGACACGACGCTACACTACACTATGCTCCGCGGGAAGGCGCGTGCGCGACTTCAATCGTGCACGTTGAAATGTGACGTGCGATTTACGATCGTGCACACTGCACTACACTATGGTACGCGACGCGACGCTACGCTACACGGCGATGAGCGGCGGCGAGCTGCAACGAATAAAGAGCGGCGACGACGCGAGCAGCGACGAGCCACGACGAGCGGCGATTAACTTTGAGCGAGCGAGCGAGCGAGCGACAGCGTAGCGAAGCGCAACAGAACGTAGCGGAGCGCTGCGCAGGCGCGCACGACTTTATTCACCGACTACACGACGCGACGCTATGCTGCGCGATACGCTCCGCTATGCTTCGTTACGATCCGCTACGCAACGCTATGCAACGCTACGCTATGCTATGCAGCATCCTAAGTAGCGCGAGTGCACGATCGCATTTTCCTCGCAAATCGCAAGGCGACTAACTTTGACAAGCCTAACGCTATGATATCGCACATAAATGATTTTTATGATATATCTATATGCATGCAGCACAACCCGCGACGCCAACAAAATTTACGCACTTTACGCGTCGGGGTTTCGGAGCCGAGCAATTCTCCTTCACGATAGCAATACGATTCACATCGCGCCGCAATGTCACAATTCCATTATTTAAATTTTGACAGCGATTGCGATGATTTCCACGCGCGGAGACGTTGATGCGACTTCGGCTGCGATCAACTGTTACTATTTCAAACTTCAACTTGAATGAACACATGAACGAACGCATATCAGCTATACAGGATGCACTATGCTATCCGAAATGCCGAAACGAAAAGCGAAATTCCGGGAAATCCAAATTACAGCGCTACGGACGGACACTTGAGTGGGGTAAGGCCTCCGCTTCTCTAGCTACGCTAGAGGCGCTACGGCTATGCTATCCGAAATGCCGAAACGAAAAGCGAAATTCCAGAGAATCCAAATTACATCTGACACACACACGGACACCATTCCAGTGAGGTAAGGCCTCCGCTTCTCTAGCTACGCTAGAGGCGCTACGGCGACAGGGCGGGGCCCCCCTGGGCGCTTCACGCTGGGGCCCCGGCCAAAAAGAACCCGCGCCCCGAAAGGAGAGCATGAGGGGTCTATAAACCCCTTAGCCAACAGGTCCGTAATTTGCCGCTGCATTTCCTCTTGCTCAGGCAGCGAATATCGAAACATACGCTGCACCGGAGGTCGAGCACCCGGCTCTAACGGCACGACCGAAGGCAAACCCCTATCAGGTGGCAACGTAGCAGGCAACTGATCGGGGAAAAGATGTTCCTTCTCCATCAGTAACGCCCTTAACCGCAAATCCGCTGGGGAATCCCCACGCACGGCTTCCCGTACCTTTTGCACGAAAGCGGTTTCCTTGATTGGTGGAGCCTCGCCTCCCCCCGGTTCTGAAGGTGCAGCCACGGCAGCCACAGAGGGCTCCGGCAACTTGGTAACCAAGCAGAGAAAAGCCACATCGCCGTCATCCAGTGCCTGTACCGTAGCGCACGTTACCCAAGGCAATAGTCGGCACCGGAGTTGACCCGTCTGGTGGTTGAACCCGCAAGCCCACGCACGCGCCGCGCAAACCCGGCACTTCTGTGCTCCTGTCTCCCGTAACCTGTAATCTCGTGGCTTTTGCCGAAGCTGTCGAGCTGAATGAGCATGCTTTTCGAGAAAGAGCGAACGAGACGAGGAGTGGGGACCGACTGCCAAGGGCCCTTACACTGCAGGAGAACTCAGCCTAACACAAGCCGCGCGCTCGGCCCTCCAGGCCGCCCACCAGCTGAGCGCGCGGCCACCCGACACGAAACCCACACCCCGCGGCGCGACACCGATACGCAACCGCGCACTACCGAACCGCCGCCGCTGCGGCAAGAACACACCTGAACCACCGCCCCATCAGGGCGACAACCACAGCCGGCAAATGCCCGGTGAAAACCACGGGCGAAACCCCCATCCCCCTCCGCGCCACCCACCGCCCCAACCACACCCAGACAAAGAACCCCCCCAGCCCCGCTGTTGTGTAATGAAAATAGCTAAGTAAGTCCACTGCTGTGGTGGCAGTGAAAACCGCCGATTGAGAGATATGATTAGCCTTAAGTATCCACGAGTCTCGTGGAGCGTGTGCAGATCATGCTTGTAGTACATCCGTTGTAGAATCTCCATAGGAGGGTATACTCTCAACCGGACTCAGACCGAGAAGTGAAGTGCAGCCCAGAATGAGTATCGGACAGACTCCCGATACGGCTCAGCACTACCAGAGACCAGATGCCTCGACCGCCGTCAGAATACGTCAGCCCCAAGGATACGCTCAGATAGCATAACCTTTACAGATATATGCATACAGATATTATGCATATTCAGATTATTATTCGCATGCACAGATGCATCACTCAGACCTGCCGACAGTTATTAGCAGTTAGTTAAGACAGTTACTTATTCGAATACAGACAGTTATTAACAGTGCAGCGTATCAGAATACGTGACACAACAACTATCCCCCCTCAGGACGCAGCGTCCTCGCTGCACCCCGCGCGCGCAGTCGCGCAGCCTCCAGATCAGCAGCCATGTCAGGGGTGAAGTTGCGTGCAGGTTCCCAGCTGTTGTGCTCAGAAGTGTACCCAGCCCACTTGACAAGGTACTCATGCACGTTGCGGAAACTCTTGCCAGAGCGCACGCGGCGGATGCGGTAATCAAGGATACGCTCGACAGAGTAAAGCCTGTCACCCCCGTCCTCAACCTCAGGACCCGACTCAGTCGCCGGCTCGGGAGGGTCCCCACGGTACGGCCGGACTAGCGACACGTGAAAAGTAGGGTGGATGCGCATCTCCTTAGGAAGTTTCAGTTCAACCGCAGCAGTTCCCACCATGCGTACGACAGGGTACGGACCAACCCAGCGCGGAAGCAACTTACGTGGACCCCCAGACTGCAGGTGCAAGTTCTTCGCGTTCAGCATCACCAGCTGCTCAGGAAGGAAGGTCACGTCCCGCTTGCCTCGGTTGTAGTACACCGCAGCCTTCTGTTGAGCAGCATCAATACAGGCTTTGGCGTCAGTCAGACGAGACACGAAGGATTTAGCAAAGTGCTTAGCCGCAGGTACCGGAATGTCCAACTCACGCCAAACAGGAAGCGCGGGATGCCAGCCGTAATTTAGGAAGAAAGGGCTTTTTCCCGTGGAACGATTCACGGCGTTATTCATAGCGAACTCAGCGGCAGACAGATACGTGTCCCACTCAGAAGGGTTGCGACCAGCATAGTTACGCAACATCTCGCCCAGAACGCGATTCACACGCTCAGTTTGCCCGTCGGTTTGAGGGTGATACGCCGTCGACAGATCGACGCGCATCTTCAGCGCAACCCCCAACACGTCCCAAAACTTACTCGCAAATTGCGGTCCGCGGTCAGTTACCACGTTAATAGGGACGCCATGCAAACGCACGACGTTGTCGAAAAACAGCCGTGCAGCGCGCTCCGCAGTGCAGGAAGACGACGTCGGGGCCAGGTGCACCATCTTAGTCAAGCGATCAACCATGACAAAGACCGCGTCGTATCCCCCCTCAGTTTTGGGCAGCGAAACAACAAAGTCCATGGAAACGCTCTCCCACGGCCTATGGGGAACAGGCAAAGGACTCAGTAAGCCCAGGGCCCTACCACCGGACTTGTTGTGCTGGCACTCGTGGCAGCTGAGAACGAAGTTCTCCACGTCCTTGGCCAACCGCGGCCACCAGAACGTCCGACGGAGCTGCTCCAGCATGCGCGTGCGGCCAGGGTGACCTGCCAAGGGCCCTTCATGGAACGTTTTCAGTATGTCCCGACGGAGGGCGTCATCGTTAGGCACGACAATCTGCCGGTTGTCACCATCAAAGCGCAGCCACACACCATACTGAAAGCGCAGAGAAGCAGTATGCGCGGGTTTAGCGAACCACGCATCAGCAGAATAGGCTTGTCGAATCCGATCGACCAGGCCGCGTGAAAGCGACCGCGCAACGGGACCCCCTTTTACCTGCGAGGGAGGGGCACCAGCTGCTGCCCGGCCCGTTTCCGCTAACTCGGTCGGGGCCGGGGCGACAGCTCGCGCCGTTGAAGAGGGAATCTTGGACCTTGACGGAGCCCTGGAGACCGCACGCTCCTGCGCTTGTGCAGAGGTCGCGGCATCTGTGGGCTGCAAAGTAAAGTCAGCATCAGAGACGGGGTCAGAATCCCGTTGCGAAGCCTGCAGAGCAGCTCTGCGTGTGACTACAGCAGACAGATATGGACCAGACCGAACAGACAGATCAGACAGATCCTGCGGCAGAACCAACGACAGGATCGCAGCGTGCAGGGAGGGGTGACGGCTCAGAGCGTCAGCCACATTCAGCGTACCAGCACAGTGCTCCCAGGTGTAGTTGAACCGCGCCATGAACTCCATCCAGCGGGCTTGCCGGCGGTTCAGGGTCGGCACACCTTGCAGGAACGTGAGGGGCTTGTGGTCAGTCTTCACAACGAAGGCACGGCCTTCCAGATAGCACCGACACTCACGCAACGCATGCACAACTGCCAGAAGTTCCTGTTCACCCGTCGTGTATTTGCGCTCCGCATTGGAAAACTTCTTGCTCAGGAAGGCAACCGGGCGCCCTTCCTGGAGAAGCACCGCTCCCGACCCGTCTAGAGACGCATCAGACACGACCTCTATCCGGTACGGCAGGGAGTCATCAGGGAAACGCAACACGATATCTTCGGCCACAGCGCGCTTAATGGCCTCGAAAGCGGACTGACACGCCGGGGTCCAGGCATCAGGAGACGAGAATGCACTCTTCCGCGTCAGATTAGTCAGAGGCGCCGCTAAGATAGAGTAGCGGTTGATGAACTTACGGAAGTAGTTAGTCAGGCCCAGAAACTTACGCAGCTCTTGCAGATTGGTAGGAGCCGGCCAGTCCCGCACCTCGGCAGTCTTGCGGGGGTCCATGCGGATGCCGTCGGCAGAGATGACGTGGCCCAGATACTCCACCTGCGGTTGGCACCAGTGGCACTTGGACCGCTTGGCGTAGAGCTGTTCTCGTCGCAGAGTATCCAGAACAAGACGCAGGTGCCGCAGATGCTCCTCGCGCGTCTTGGAGTAGATCAGAACATCATCCAGATAGCACACCACGAACTCATCGATGTACGGCCTGAAGATACGGTTCATGGCGGCTTGGAAAGTGGCGGGCGCGTTAACCAACCCAAAGGACAGAACAGTGTATTCGTAATGACCGAAAGGCGTACGAAAGGCAGTCTTGGGAATATCCGACTCAGCAATGCGGATTTGGTTATAGCCCTGCTGCAGGTCAATAGAGCTAAAGTACTTCGCACCCCGCAACTTATCCAGCAGATCGTCAACCCGCGGCAGAGGGTAGCGGTTCTTCACCGTCACAGAGTTCAGCCCCCTATAGTCAATGCACATCCGGAGCCCGCCATCCTTCTTCGCGACAAACAGGATCGGCGCGGAGTAGGGCGACGTGCTAGGACGGATCATACCTTTAGCCAGCAGGTCAGTCACCTGGCGTTTCACCTCGTCCAGCTTCAAGGGACTCAGACGGTACATGGGGCGCGACACAGGCGTTGCACCAGGAGCCAGAGGGATGGTATGGTCCACCGGGCGCATTGGCAGTAGCCCAGGAATCTCCCTGAAGACGTCCTCATATTCCTTCAGCAGGGCTTGCAACTCGGGATCGGCAGCGTCAGACGAAGGGATCGCGGAGTTCAAAACAAGCTTGGGACGCACCAGCAGAGCATGGGCACCACGCCGCAGAAGACGGGTTGCAGCACGACGGCCTATCAGTTCAGGATCGTCGCGGCGACAGATCGCAGCAGCAGCAAAATTGACGCAGGGTGTTTCCCCCCCTTCCCGTCTAGGCCCCCGACTAGACAGCAGCGGAACCTTGCAGGACAAAGCCCCCTTGCACAGACACAAGCACTTAGCCCCGTAATCGAGCACAGCGGCATGCTGAACTAGCGTGGAAGACCCAAGGATGTACGATGCTGCATCAGTCAGGTCAGGCAGCACGTACGGCTCAACAGAAAGCCGAAGGGGTCCCACAGCAAGTCGCAGAGAGACCTGCCCCGCAATGGCCTGCTTACCTCCGTCCGCGAGCGTCACGTGAGCCCAAGGCGAATCTCGGATAGACAAGCCCAGGCGTTGCACGGTAGACGCCGTGATGAAGTCGTGACTGGCGCCCGAGTCCACCAGAGCGGACAACTTGAGGCCACCAGCGCCAACGGTGACGAGTGGCAGAGAGTCACCTGCGAGCGCCGCAGCGACTGGCATACGGAGGGATGAGATGTACGGCGGCGCGTCCGGCAAGGGTACAGAGGCAGACGGCGCGTCGTACCAAACATCGGAAGCGTACGGGATGCCAGGCAGTTCAACAGGGCTACCAGACAGATCAACCTCACTGAACAGGACAGTACCCTGAGCAAAGCGGCGAACCCGACGCATACCTGACAGAAGCTGACCAGCCTTGGTGGCAACATGAGCAGGCAGAAGGACAACGGCCGCAGTATCAGGACGACGGCGCTTGCATGCACGATAGTGGGCAAGCTGACGCTGAAGCTCATGCAAAGATGCAGGGGCAAACCAAACCGTGTGGCCGCCGAGATCGACAGAGGACAGGGGACGGGAGGCGGGCCTGTACAGATTACAGTCGTCTGTGAATCCGGCGCACACAGACTGCGCGTCGAAAGACGAACACCGTCCAATCACCTGCTCGATCCCAGCGAGCACGGAAGGCAAAACGGCACGAACCGCACGGAAGCGTCCGACAGACAGTTCGCTACCTAGCCCAGGAGACGGCCCCGAAGCGAGCCCCTGGGCAACCTCCTAAGCGGAGGCCTTGCCCTTGCCCTTGTGACCCTTGCCACCCTTGGGGCCCTTGCCGCCCTTGCCCCCCTTGCCTCCCTTGCCGTGATCCGGGCCCTTCCCGCCCGGACCCTTGCCCTTGCCGTTGCGGCCCTTGCGCTTCTTGTTAAGTGGGCACTCGGCCCAGTAGTGGTCGTCCTGACCACAGCCGAAGCAGGCGCCGCCCTTGACACGCTCGCGGTATTCGTCCAACGTCAGCCGCTTTCCAGGCGGGCCGACGTTGTCCATTACGAAGGAGGACGGGTCCACACCGGCCGCCGCCGCCGCCGCAGCCGCGGGCGCCGCAGACTGGCGCTTGGCAGGCGGAGCGTCGTCGCCGTCCGACATGTCGACGTCCTGTACCGACATGGCATGGGCGCGTAGGGAGGAGCGGGCACGTTTCGCCGCAGCGATACGCCGTTCTTCAGCAAGAGCGTGGGTAAAGAGGGCAGAGTAGGACTCAAAAGGCTGGCTATTACGGTCGGCAGCACACACGCCAGCAAGGGTCTCAGACAGGCCACTCTGAAACCAAAAGATGCGCTCGCGCTCGGACATGTCAGGGATGTCAGTAAGCAGCGACTCAAAACGGCTTTGGTACCCAGAGACAGTGTCAAACATGCGCATGGCGTAGCGGCCGTCCTTCAGCTTCTGACGAGCTTCAGTCTCACGGGAGGTAATCTGTGGCGCGAACCGAACCTCAAGGGCAGACAGGAGCTCGGCAGAGGTAAACGTACGACGGTGTGAAGACCACTCATCGAACCAGTCCTTAGCCCGACCCTTGAGAGCGTTAGCAAGGAACAAGCAGCGCGCGTTGTCGTTGGAGCCCCAGTTGACGCAGTCGAACAACTTTTCGCAGTCCCGAATGAAGGCCCGAACCCGACTAGGCACCCGCTTCGAGTCAGACTTCTCCTCGATATCTAACGACGGGGTAGGTACGTTCACGCGAATTACCTCATCCCGCGCGACAGAGTGCGGGACAGACACGGTGGCACCAGGACCAACCTTGGGTGGCGCGGCGTCAGAGCCGCCCGCGCCGGGGCCAGTGCCCGACGAGTTGCCGGCGCCAGAGCCGGGGGCCTCCGCAGCGTTGACAGCCGCCGCCGCCGCCGCCGTCGCGCCGGTGGGCGTCTGACCCGCACCGGTGGCGCCCATGGCTGCAGGTTGCACATGGTCCGAGGGAAGGACAGCAGGAGCGGCGGGCGGGGGCGGGTTAATCTCCACAGGTGGAGGGAAGTGCGGAGGTGAAGCATCGCGAAAGGGGTTATAGTCCGCAAGGCGCTGCGCGTACCAAGGAGAAGGAGGGAGATGAACCCTCGTAAAATCAATGAACCCAGGCCTAGCGCGCGCGGCAGCAGCATCCGCCGGAGTCTGATCCCAACGCGACACACGAGTACGCGGAATACGCAGAGGTTCTTGGTCCGGATAGAGGGCCGCGTGGAGGCGCAGCAGTTCGCGCTCAGCCTCGCGACGCCAACGGACAAGGTCATCCGCATCACGAACAGAATTCGCAGACATTGTCACAGATTGACAGTAAGCAGATAGCGACAATCAGAAAGCCGAAAGCCTACCAGAGCCGCAGGCGCACGCCTGATTGCACAACGGGCAGACGGTAGACGCCTCAGCCGACTCGCCGGACGTCACTGTAAGAACAGAACACGTTGAGGCAAAACAGCCAAGCAAGCAGAACAGCAAAGCAACGAACGAGCCAGAAGCGACAGCAGCAATCGGCTAGCCAGCAGGGAGGAAAGTTACAGCGTACCGTCCGGGAGGGCGTGCGAGAGGTCGTCCAGGTTGATGTTCTCAGACATCACAGAGGCAGCGGAAGCAGACGAGGGAATGAGGACAGACGAGAGGCCAAGAAAGCCGCTTTCACGTCAGAAACTGCACCAGTCGGGAATCGTACCCGGGTAGGCTGGTCTCGATACCAGTTGTTGTGTAATGAAAATAGCTAAGTAAGTCCACTGCTGTGGTGGCAGTGAAAACCGCCGATTGAGAGATATGATTAGCCTTAAGTATCCACGAGTCTCGTGGAGCGTGTGCAGATCACGCTTGTAGTACATCCGTTGTAGAATCTCCATAGGAGGGTATACTCTCAACCGGACTCAGACCGAGAAGTGAAGTGCAGCCCAGAATGAGTATCGGACAGACTCCCGATACGGCTCAGCACTACCAGAGACCAGATGCCTCGACCGCCGTCAGAATACGTCAGCCCCAAGGATACGCTCAGATAGCATAACCTTTACAGATATATGCATACAGATATTATGCATATTCAGATTATTATTCGCATGCACAGATGCATCACTCAGACCTGCCGACAGTTATTAGCAGTTAGTTAAGACAGTTACTTATTCGAATACAGACAGTTATTAACAGCGCAGCGTATCAGAATACGTGACACAACACCCGCCAAAGGCCGCCGGGCCCGGCCGTCAACCGGTGCCCGCGGGCGGCCCGCCGATGGCCAAGCCGATGGTGGAGGTGTCTGAGCGCGGGAGAGGACAGATGGGCGTGTTGTCGAGTCAGTCAAGGGAGGTGGGCGGGGAACTAACAGCTATGAAAAGCTGAAGCTCTACTGAGTGAAAGGCAGAATGCCTGAAACGAGAGAGTTGAAGCGCAATAGTCTCGCCACTCAATTACGGTTGTACGACAGTCGCACAGAACCAGACTTAGAGGCTCCGATCGCTTCACTCCGTCGCATCTAAGTCAACAATTAGCAAATGGGCGGGTTGGCACCCCGTGTCGATGAGGATGGTCGCCTCCTTGTGGCACACAGCCCCTGTGAAATGCATGGCCAAACTGGGAGACACCGGAAAGGGAACGGGCATAGCTGCGCAAGCTGCAGCGTCAGACGACTGTACGGGAGGATCGTACCAGAACTCCATACCGTACGGCACGCCGTTAACCCGCGAAGGAGTCCTACCTTTCCCTGTCGGCGCAGTGAACAGGTGATACCCCGCATGGAAATCGTGCAGCTTTTGCATTCCCGCAAGCAACGAACGCCAACACGCTTTTGGCCACTTTGGAAGCAAGAAACCCCCTGACGTGGATGCTGGAGCGAACGACTTGCAGCGTAGATAGTGTTGCAGGAATTCTTCAATGCAAGCAGTAGGCAGATGCATCCAAACATGGTGACCTGCGCAACTATCGTGCAACAAGCTGTCGCGAGGAGAGCTGAACTTAGGACACATAGCATTTGACCCATCTGACGATGCGCACGCATGTTGTGAAACGAAGACGTTTTCGGTCAGACCTCTAGTGAACTGGTCTCGGTGCTGGTGTCGTACCATCTGGACGACACTTGTGATGGCTGTTATCTCTCTGAGAGAGACCGAGTTCTCTCTCCTCCTGTAACGATACGATGTGCTAAGGCTTTGGCAATACGTGCCCACGTGACAGCAAGCACTAGATTTACAACAGGTTATGAGCCCCGGTTAGTCGGGAGCCTGAGCATGGCGGCCGAAAAGGTGACGACCACCTACTCGGAGAAGTTAACTGCCAAGAATAGGATCAACTGGATGGTCCGTGTAAAGGGAGTGCTCGATAAGACGGGCCTCAGCGCAGCCTTTGAGAAGGCGCTCGATGAGAACAATGCAGCATTGGCGGCCGCGCACAAGAAGGCCCGCGGCACCATTTGCGAGCTGTTACATGATTCGGATCTAGATCTGCACATCAAGCATGCAGACGCTAAACAGCTGCTGGAGGCGCTGGAGAAGCGCTACAAGGGCGTGGCTTCGCTCAACAAGCAGCAGCTCTGGTCGGCATTCAACAAGGTGAAGATGGAGACGTCAATGTCGGTCCGGGAGTATATGAAGAAGGTCAGTGACATCGTCGACGAGCTGGAGAGCTGCGACGAGACCGTCAGCCCAGCCAACGCAGTGTCCGTCGCGCTAAGTGGGCTACTGTCGAAGTTTCAGCCCTACATCGCCCCTTACTACAGCTCGGGCGACCTGATGCCGAAGACGCTGGAGATCCTGGAGACCAACCTGCTCCACGCTGAAGCGCACCTCGCGTCGCTTGCGTCCACCTCCACCCCCCCGGTCACGCTCTACGCCGGCAAGGGCAACGGCAACGGCTACAAGGGCAAGGGCAAGGGCGGCGGCAACGGCTACGGAGGCGGCAACGGCGGCGGCAACGGCCGCGGCAAGGGCAGCGGGTTCAACGGGACCTGCTTCAACTGCAAGGAGACCGGGCACCGGGCGGCGGACTGCCCCAAGCCGAAGAAGGAGTGCCCCCTGTGCGGTAGGCTGGGCCACACCGCGAACGAGTGCCGCAGCGGCGGCCGCGGTGGTGCCGGCGGCGGCGGCGGAAACGCCGTCGCGGCCGAGCGGCCCGTCTTCGCACTTCAGCTGGGCGTTGAGCCGAACGTGGTGGCGGCCTCGGCTGAGATGGCGGGCATCGAGCAGGGGTGCGCCGGACCTTCCGAGAGCGCCTGGGTCGTCGACACCGGCGCGTACCATCACTGCACGCCGGACAAGGCGTCGCTCCACAACTACACGGAGTTAAGTGAGCCGATGGTGTTGGTTGGGGGGGGCGGCGAGCGGCATGAGGCTGTGGGGTACGGGGACGTGGTGCTGGAGATCAAGAAGAACCCGTATGCGCCCAGATACCAGGTCCGGGGCAGGGATCAGCAGATCGTCATCAAGGGGGTCTTTTACGTGCCGGGATTCCAGTACCGGCTCCTCTCGGTGAAGCAGCTGACGGCCAGGGGCGCTGAGTTCAGCGGTGAGAGGAATGTGATGTGGCTGTGGAACAAGCAGGAAGGTTGGGAGTTGAGGGCTGTGACGGGCAGCAGTGTCTACGTGATCAAGGGCACTGAGCGCATGCCGCGCGTGCGGCTGGCTGCTTCGATGCTGCCCGCTACCGCGCGCGCGGAGCTGTGGCATTCCCGGTTTGGCCATCTCAGCTACGGCAACTTGGCGCGCCTGGCTGAGGGCATGGTTGAGGGCATGGACGTGTCGCCCAAGTGTTTTCGGGACGCAGGAACGGGTGTGTGCGAGACCTGCGCGATGGGAAAGCACCCGAAGAAGCCCTTCCCGGACTCCAAGTCGTCGGTGAGCCAGCCCCTGGAGAGGGTGCACATGGACATCATGGGTCCCCTGTCGGTAGAGTCGTACGGGGGGTTCACCTACGTAGCCACGTTCTTGGATGAGTGCACGGGCCTGTCTGCGGTGACGCTCTTGAAGGATAAGGGGCAGGCTACCGCGGCGGTGAAGGTGATGCTGACCCTGCTTGAGACGCAGTCGGGGAGGACGGTGCGAAAGGTGCGGACGGATCGCGGCAGGGAGTACCTGAACAGCGAGATCGATACGTTCTACGAGGAAAGGGGCATTACGCATGAGACCTCTGCGCCGTACACTCCGCAGCAGAACGGCGTGGCGGAGCGTCTGAACCGCACGTTGATGGAGAGAGTGAGGTGCATGTTGAGCGAGAGCAATGTGCCCACTCGTGCATGGTCCTTCGCGATGCGCATGGCGTGCCACCTGCGGAACCGTTCGCCCGTCCACGGCCTTGACGGCACCCCATACGAGCGTTTCTACGGGCGCAAACCGGATGTGTCGGACCTGCGGGTTTTCGGCTGCGTTGCGTATGTTTGGGTCCCTGATGCGCAGCGCAAGAAGCTGGATCCGACGTCAGAGAAGGGTGTTTTCGTAGGCTACGAGCCGGGCTCCAAGGCGTACCGCGTGCTGCTGCCTGACGGACAGCAGAAGGTCAGTCGCGATGTGGTTTTCGACGAGAGGGCTGTTGGCCTGGAGGGTTACGAAGGTCAGCAGTACATCCTGGTAGAAGTTGATGATGATGATGTGGAAATGCCAGGACTCCTGAGTGATGATGAGGATGAGCAAGAGGTGGTGGTCGGTGATGGGGATGAGTCTCCTTCCGGCATGTCGTCGCCCCGCAGTGGCGGTGGCGGCTCAGGTTTCGGAGGCGGGGGGAGCGCATCTGGATCGGGTGCTTCGTCGCCTTCCTCTGGTGGCAACGGTGGGGTCTCAGGGTCGAGGACCTCTCCGTCTCGCGAAAGTGTCAGCGGGGGGGAGGAGTCTAGGTCAGGCGAGTCCGGTGCCGTGGGAGCAAACGAGAGCTCCGGCACTGGGTCGGCTGCAGGCTCTGATGCCGTGGGAGCTGAGAGCTCCGGCGTTCAGTCGGCCGAGGACGAGAGTGAGCAGTCGCCGGAGCCGTTGCGTCGTGTGTCGGCGCGCGCGAACAAGGGCGTTGCTCCGGACCGTCTCACCCTTGGGGCCGTTCCGGAGGTCCCCACCACGCATGAGGATGCGGTGCGGTCACCCATGTCGGCTATGTGGAAGCTGGCGATGGATGACGAGATGTCTTCGATCCACACCAACCGTGTTTGGGATTTGGTTGATACGCCGAAGGGTGTGCGTCCTTTGCCCGTGAAGTGGGTGTACACGTTGAAGAAGGACGAGCATGGGAACATTGTTCGGCATAAGGCGCGGTTGGTCGTGAAGGGGTTTGCCCAGGTTGAGGGACGGGATTATGAGGAGGTGTACGCTCCGGTCAGCAAGCACACTACGCTGCGTGCTCTGCTGTCGGTTGTTGCGGCCCAGGATCTCGAGCTGCACCAGCTGGACGTCAAGACGGCGTTCCTGAACGGCAAGCTGGAAGAAGAGGTCTACGTTCAGCAGCCACCGGGTTACGGAAATGGTGATCCGCGCGTTTCGTGCAAGCTGTCAAAGGCGCTGTATGGGCTGAAGCAGGCCCCGCGCGCCTGGTACGGGCGCCTGAAGTCGGAGTTGGAGGGCCTGGGGTTTACAGTGTCTCAGGCGGATCCAGGCTTGTTCTTTCGAGATGTGAATGGGGAGCGGGTGTGGGTTCTTGTCTACGTCGACGATCTCCTCATCGCGGCGAAGGAGCTCAGCCTCGTGCGTCAGCTCAAGGCGAAGCTGACGACGATTTTCGATGTCCGGGACCTGGGGGAGGCCCGCGTGTTTCTGGGGTTCGAGATCGAGCGAAACCGCCCCGAGCGCACCATGAAGGTTTCCCAGAAGCGTTACGCATCTGAGGTTGTGGAGAAGTTCGGGCTCGGCGGGGCGAATGCGCGCGTTCTGCCCATGTCGCCGGGGACCGTTCTGCGCTCGGCCGGGGAGCCGCTAGATGTTCGGCGCTTCCCGTACGGTGAGCTGATCGGCAGCTTGCTGTATTTGCCGGTGGGCACGAGGCCCGATATTTCGCACTCCGTGGGAGCTTTGGCGCGCTACATGGCCAAGCCCACGGTTGAGCACTGGGAGTTTGCAAAGGGGGTTCTCCGGTACGTTGCCGGTACGACCGCCCTGGGGATTGTTTTCTCTGCTAAGTCGAGCGCGCCCTCGCTGCACGGGTACTGCGACTCTGATTATGCAGCATGCGTTGATACGAGGCGGTCAACCACCGGTTACGTGTTTCTGAATGCCGGTGGTGCTGTGAGTTGGTCGAGTCGCCTGCAGCCGACGGTTGCTACGTCGACTGCAGAGGCGGAATATATGGCGAGCGGTTCGGCGTGCAAGGAGGCGCTGTGGTTTCGCCACCTCGCGCGCGATTTGAAGTTGGGCGTTTCGTCTGTTCCCATCAAGTGCGACAACCAGGCGGCTATCAAGATCATTGAGAATCCAATTTCGTCCGCCAGGTCAAAGCACATTGATGTGCTGCACCACTTTGTTCGCGAGCGTGTGGTGCGCGGTGAGATTTCGTATTCTTATTGCAAGTCGGCAGATATGGTCGCGGACTGCCTGACGAAGCCGCTGCCACTTCCGTCGTTCCAGAAGTGTGTTCAGTCGATGGGGGTGCGCTGAGTTGTTTTGGGACTTCAGTTCCTTGAGGCTGCCCGCGTGGGAGTGTTGTGAAACGAAGACGTTTTCGGTCAGACCTCTAGTGAACTGGTCTCGGTGCTGGTGTCGTACCATCTGGACGACACTTGTGATGGCTGTTATCTCTCTGAGAGAGACCGAGTTCTCTCTCCTCCTGTAACGATACGATGTGCTAAGGCTTTGGCAATACGTGCCCACGTGACAGCAAGCACTAGATTTACAACAACGCATCCCAAGTGAAGTGCCGTCTGGATAATCGCTGCAGCTGCTTAAATTCGGCTTGACGAATGGTGTACTCGGGAGCCTCGGAGGCGGAAGCGACCGGCATCGAACTGTTCGTCTTAGTGTTACACGCGCGCACCGTCGGCGCCGCCAACACACGACCAGCTTCAACCGCGTCCAATCCTGCCTTCACGCGCTTAACGTCCCGCGCACCGTTCACCGCAACTCGCAACGTCTCTTCCGTCTCAACTGACTCAACGGGTGCACCTTCACGTGCCCTCTTCACATGCCGTGGAGAAGCGCGCGCAAGCGCCGACTCCTTTGGCCTCAAAACATCAGGTGCAGACGCTTCGACACGCGTCGCCGCAACAACAACGGTCTGTGCAGACGCTCGCAAAGGCGCCGCTGCAGCCACGTCACTCTCGCCCCGTGCAACCTGAACAGGCTCCGGCACAAGCGAGTTCGACAGCCTTAAGCCCTGCGTATCCGGCGAAAGTCCGGAGGGTGGGTCCGTCCCCAAGCAAGGCACCTCATGTCAGTGCGCCTTCTTGTTGGGCGCGTTGTAGTAGAAGAAATCGCCCGACGCGAACTTTTTGTCCGCCAGCCGGCAGTCGGCCGCAACGTGCCCCCCTTCCGCGCACAACAAGCACTGCTTCGCCTCCTTCATGGCCTCGACCTGCTTGCCGTGCAAGCCCCGCACCCAGACCCTCGACCACTTGTTGGGGGGCCTGCGGTGGCGCTCGGCCATGGGAATGCTGTCGGGAAGCCCAAGGCCCTTGGGCTTCTTGGCCGTGCTGCCCTCACCGCCCGACGACGGCCTCGGCCGCGCGCCCTGCCCCCCCGAGCCCGACTTCACCCCCGACCCACTGCCCGACCCGCTCGCCGCGCCGCCCTTAGTCCCAGCCTGCACCACGTGAGTCTTCACCTCATCCGCGTACGTCTTCAGGACCTTCTGGAAAGCGGGCCACGACGTCCACTCGGCCTTGTCCTCACGGCTGCGGTCCCACATCAAGCGGTCCTGCAGCGTCGACGGCAGGAGGTCGATGACGTGATAGACGAGGACAGCGTCCGGCGTCTTGGGCGGTAGCTCCCGCTTGAGGTCGACGATGTGCTGAATTGCCTCGTCGACCGTCTTGACCGGCTTGGCGTTCTTCATCCGCCGAAGCCCGAGAAAAACGGTAGCGCCACCCGTACCCGTCACGTAGTTCTGAAGCCAGTTCTTGAGCCACCCGGCATCAGGAATGGTCTTGTCCGGAAGCTCGGCCACCACTTCACGCAGATCCATGGTGAGCTGGATAGGCGCAAGGTTCAGGATGACCCATTTGGTGGCACCCAGCTCTTTCATGTTGTGGCCGTGGACGACCAAGTTGTCGTCCAGCTCGGTGACGACGTAGTCAATGTAGGGATAAAGCGCCAGCCTCATCTTGGTCGCCTTTTCCATAGTGATCTCGTAGCGCTTGTCTGGTGGAGGAGGGCTTGGCAGGTTGCCCTTCTTGCGCACGGCCGAAAAGACTTCACCATCGGCCATGCGAGTATCACCATTCTGATCAACAGACGCTTCGGCGGCGGTCGCCTGCGCGCCAGGGTCACCGCCAGCACCAGCACCAGCACCAGCCGGAAGCCCTTGCTGCTGCTGCTGCTGCTGCTGCTGCTGCTGCTGTTGCGTGTTCGCGTTGTCGTGATCATCAGCGGCCGCGCCGCCCGCGCCGCCCGCGCCGCCCGCGCCGCCCGCGCCGCCCGCGCCGCCCGCAGGAGGGTCATCACGCTGACCAGCACCGTTCGCAGACATGTTGCGCTGAAAAAGAGCGTGAGGCGCGGTAGTAGGCACACGAGCTGCCGAAGACACGAGCAATCCGCGTAGAAAATTCATAAACGCCCCGTAGGACCGAAAAAGAAAAATAAACCGTCTCGATGCCAATGAAACGTGCAATGTCCCAATTAGGTGGTATCAAAAGACACCGGCTCAGCAGCAAGCTCTGAACCTTGTAGATGTGATCCGTACGGCAGACCGTACTTTATCTGAGCGGGCTTACTTACAGGAGATATCCTGTCTTGAACCCCTTTTGGTAATATCTTATGATTCATGGAAGGGTAACGGCACATGCACGTTACATCATTCCCCCCCCTGAATGGCTGGTCGTCCCGACAGCCAACCAACCTTACCACCACCGCCACGTTTAGTGGAAAAGCGGATCCCCGCTGATGGCGAATAAGTGGGCGAGGATCATACCGAAGCACGAAGGCTTCCGAACTTGACGGCCGTGTCTTGTGACCATGGGTGCTCGTTGCGGCGTCGAGCCTTCAGGTGTCGCGCGTGTAGACGCGAACCTGTTTTGGGACTTGACTTGGTTTGGTTTGGCTTGGCGTGCCCAGTAGTCGCGCAGCAAATCGCCGCAATTCGTTAGATTCGCCTCGGGCTCCCACGAGTCGTACTCGGGCCCTTGGTCCTTCCAACGCATCAAGTAGTACCGTACGGTTCAACGTCGCGCCTTCACATCCTTGTGAAGCAAGACAGACTCGACCTCAAATTCCAACGCACCGTCGACAATCTCGGGTGGTGGAGGTAACTTAACACGACCACCAGCATGGTACCGGCGAAGAAGGGACACGTGAAACACGTCATGGATTCGAACTGATGGTGGAAGATCCAACCGGTACGCGACCGCGTTAATCTTTTCAGTCACCACAAATGGCCCAATATAACGTGGCAGCAACGTGCGCGGCCCTTGAAGGGTCATGTGCCGCGTGCTCACGAGAACTTGATCGCCAACGACCAACTCCCGTTTAGAGCGTCGCTTATCCGCCCACTTCTTCATCCGATCACGTGCAGCTTGCAAACAAGCCTTAGCACGTTCCTATGCGCGTTGCATGTCGGTGGCAAACCGAACCGACAACGGATTGGCTAAGTCTGCGAACCGCAACTCGGCGCCAAGGTTTGCACCTTCGGCGTCAGCACGTTGTCGCTCTTGGACCAATCGTTCCCGCATACTCTTGGTCCTCGCCTCGCCCAGTTTGCGAACCAGCAGGGAAGCAGGCGTAAGGAGTTCGTAACCATACATCAACCGGAAAGGCGTAGTCCGCGTTGATTCATGCACTGAGTTGTTAATGGCGAATTCGGCCATCGGCAACCAGCGAGACCAGGAAGCATGATCGTCTGCCACATAATGACGTGACATGTCTTCCAAAACACGATTTACGTGCTCCGTTTGACCATCCGTTTCAGGGTGGTACCCAGAGCTCTGTCGCAAATCAATGTTGTGCATATCCAACAACGACTGAAAGAAAGCCGAAGTGAACTTAGGGTCACGGTCTGAGACAACAATCTGCGGCAGCCCATAGGAGCACACAATTGTCGTATAGAGAATCTCAGCCGTCTCAACAGCGGTAATATCCGCCTTGCATGGGACAAAGTGTACCATCTTAGTCAGCTTGTCAACGAACACATAAATGCATGTGTGTCCGTTCGCATCCGAGGAGAGAGAAGTAATAAAATCCATAGTCACGAATGACCACTTTTTCTCAGGAATAGGCAGCGGAAGAAGCTTACCCCCCGGTAGCGACGTGCATGTCTACCCGTACTCTCTGACAACTGTCACATGTACGGCAATAGTCACTCACTGACTTCCTCATCTTAGGCCACCAGAAATGCATTCGTACTAGGTCAAGAGTCTTGGTAACTCCCGTATGCCCAGCTAGAGGATGATCATGACATAAACGCAGTACGGTAGTGCGTGCATCCTGATAGGAAGGCACAACTAACACATCACCGCGATACCAAAAGCCATCACGCTGTTCAACGCCTGCGACCTTACGCAGTTCGACAGCTTTGCTTTCGGCAGAAAACCATGGGTCTTGTCCATACCCTTCTTTGACCGTTTCTTCGAACTTAGGACAATGGGTTGGTGTCGGCTTCCTTGAAGCCGGAAAAAGGGCGGGGCCCCACTAAATCCGTACGGGTTAAGTTGAGTGCTAGGGCGGCGAGGGCGTGAAATGTGAGAGTGTCGACATTCCTGCTGATAGACAGCCAGAGATTTTTCCCGAAATGCCTGCTAGCCGAGTCGTTATCAAGGCCTGCCGGCGCCGCGCGAAGCGCGTCATCCCGTCGGGTGCATGAGCGCATGTGCGCATCGATCGAAATACGGCATTTCCAAAGCGAGTGGCGAGGGCGTCAACTGTGAGAGTGTCGCATCGACATTCCTGCTGATAGGCAGCCAGAGCTTTATATCTGAAATGCCTTCGGCTTCAGCAATCCGACCCATGTTTAGCATCGCGCGCCGTCTCGGCACTGTGTAACTCTTCCGGCCAGCGCATTGGCTGAAGTTACTTCACAGTAGACATGGAGTGTATCATTTACACATCACGCAGGCTGACTTGCCAATAGAAGGACAGCGGAACTGTTTGCGAGGGTAGCGACGACGTGCAATTGCCGACGAGAGTGCACAGGCTTCGCTACTGAGGTATTCGCCGTAGAGGAGGCTTGACTGCTATAACATTAGGACAGGGAATGTAGAAGTCCATCCCCTAGGTTGCCGACTGGACTTGTTGGGCGGCCCGCAGAAGACCGCTGCATAGGGCTGCATCGTGCGTGCATCGGCGGCTTGGCGTCCAACAACCAGCAGTTTGCCCCTCATGGTTTGCTCCTTGCAACCTTTGTAATAGCAATATGCGTCAAGACGATCGGACCGGCTAGCAGAGCTGCTGTGGTGTGGTCGCGGGAAGAATGTTCGCAATGCAAACATAGTTGGTTGCTTGCCGAAACGAAGATTCATTTCACGCCGTCATGTCAGAATTCCACCTTAAGGAACGATGACTCTTCTGGAATTAATTATAGGCCGAGAGGTGATGGTTTGACCTCGGCCTCGGTCCATGGAGACTGCCAAACTGGTTTGTACTCATGCGATGTTGGGTTCCAATAATAAATTTACCGTGCAATAAAGAATGTAATCTTTTACTTATGCAGCCTTTCCGTTGGCCGAAAGTCTGCACTTGTCCAATTACCCAGAACCCAGAACCCAGAACCCAGAACCCAGAACCCAGAACCCAGAACCCAGAACCCAGAACCCAGAACCCACGGACATGGGCAATCCTACAGGGCGGGGCCCCCCTGGGCGCTTTGCGCTGGGGCCCCGCCCAAAAAGAGCTGGCGAGCTCTGCGGCGGCACCACGGAAGGAGGATATTTCCTTCAACCGTTGGGCGCTAATCGTCATCACCGTCGCCACATCACCCTCGACGTGCCTCGGAAGCCGAGACAACGGATCCGCTGGGTTACAGCGTCCCGTGCGATACTGCCAATCGAAAGCAAAGGACTCCAGAAATTCCGACCACCGCTCCTGTCGTCGAGAAAGTATGTCTTTCCGGCGCATGGCTGTGTTCGGTTCGTGATCTGTAATCACTGTGAACTTCACACCTTCTAAGTAACAACACCACAGCTTGCGCGTGCACAACTGCAAGCAGTTCCTGCTCTGTGGTGATGTAGTTACGCTCCGCAGGGGTCATCTTACGGCTCTCAAAAGCCACTGGTCGCCCATGCTGAAGCAAAATCACACCTAGCGCATAATCACTTGCATCCGCAATGACCTCAAAAGGCCCACGTGGATTGGGTAGCGCTAGCACAGGTGCCGAAGTGAGCGTTTCCTTAATCTGTTGGAAGGCCTCAGTGCATGCCTCCAACCAAACCCAAGGGACCTTAGGCGAAAGAAGGTTCGTGAGCGGCGCAGCCATTGCTGCATAAGCCCTGATGAACTTTCGGAAATAATTCGCAAGTCCGAGGAAGGAACGAAGGTCAGCTACGTTCTTAGGCACGGGCCATTCTTGCACGACGGCGGTCTTGCGCGGATCAGGCCGCACCCCGTCGGCTGACGCGATGTGCCCTAAGAAAGTAACCGAAGGCTTAAAGAATTCACACTTCGACAGCTTACAGTAAAACTGATGCTGTTCCAAACGCTTAAGCACTTCGCCCAAATGCTGTACGTGCTCTTCCGCGTTGCGTGAGAAAATCAAAATGTCATCCAAGTATACGACAACGTACGGCAACCCTTGCAGTGCCGAGTTCATCGCAGACTGGAAAACAGCAGGTGCGTTTGTCAACCCAAACGGCATAACATTATGCTCGTATGTGTGGCGCTCTTGCCGTGCATTACCTGCGTCTGGCAGGAACGTAGCGTGCCGAGCGAGCGTTGCCGTACCTGTTCCCTCTCTGTGTCCGTCCATGCATCAGCAGGTGGTGGTGGGCACCAACACGAGCATGGGCGAGGTTCGCAGCATCTGCGCGAGGCATCGATTGTCCTTCCCGATTGTGCTGATGGACGAGGCCGGTCAGGTGGGTCAAGTAGTTGGTTGGTGGGGCATGATGACGTGTGGGTCACATAAACAAGGATAAGGCAGGATGCTGTGACGCAACGAGACGGTCCCGACAGCGAGCAGGCCCTGCATACAGACAACTGCACCAGCGGCGGCGGCGGCGGCCGTTTAGTTATCATATCATACCAAAGTGGAGCGAGCAAGGAGGGTATGATAGGCAAGGGAGACGGACGCGGGCTAGGGGCGAAAATAGGTCTCACAGCTCTCCAGTAGCATGGCAGCGTATGCCGTCGCACTTCCACGGGGTTACTGCGTGTCATTAGGCGGGCCTGTTATCATTCTACACGCAACGCCAACCTATTCGATTCGCGCACCGTTATCGGCGGCTGTGGGTGTCGTCTTAATGCTTCCTCAAGAACCCTCCTGAACGTGTGCACGCGCGCAGGCGTCCGAGCCGTCGTGCCTCATCCCGCTGACGCTGGGCGCCGAGTGGGTCCTGGTGGGGGGCGACATGGCGCAGCTGCCGCCCACCATCCTCAGCGAAAACGCGCGCAAGGTGCTGGGATTCAACAGCCAGTCGGGCGGATCGCAGTACGGCAGGTGCGGGTAGAGCGGGCGTGCGTGCGTGGCATGATTAACACCATTTCCGGCAACCGCATAACTTACCGCCGTTCATATGTTGTCGTGGTCTGCCATATCCGCTGCTTCTACGCAATCAGCCACGTATCAAACTTTTCATGCATTTTCGGGCGCGTTCATTCGTCCAACAAGCACACGGGCCATGAGAGTGGCTGGCAGATGGTGCGCGGTCGATCCATTCACGTTCAAGGTAAGCAAGTACGTACATACATGAGTAACGATCCGGTGTGTGCATCAGTTTCCGTGCGCGCCGAGCAGTGTCGCGCACCTACGCACCGTGCCCGCCCTAGCCTCCCGCCCGCTCGCCTGCCCCTCCCGCCCGCATACCTACAGGTTCAGCGAGCTGGGCGTGAGGGAGTTTTCCCTGACGCTGCAGTACCGAATGCACCCGCACATCCGGGAGTTCCCCAGCGCCACATTCTACGGGGGCCGCCTGCGGGAAGACCCCGCCGCGCCGCCCGACACCAACGTGCCACAACCCCGGTGAGTGCGTGTGGCTGCGTGGGTGCGTGGAATAGGAGTATGGCCCACCCGCCCGGTCAGCAGTGTGTCCAGTGGCGCAGGAAACGCGGTTTGTTTCACGCGATGCACGAAGCCCCGGGCGCATCTTCTTTAGCGGGAATGACGCCTGCGTTGGGCGGCGAGCTAGTCAACGCAACAGGCACTGGCTGTTGCCTTCCGATACGTGTTCGTGGGGTGGGCCATCACACAGCTATATTAGGCGAAACGTTCGTGACGGCCTGAATAAGTACTTCCTTGCTCCTTGTTGCTTGGGCCCTTGCAGCAAGCACGACGGCCGCTGTGCCTTCCGATGGCCCTCCGAGCTGCTCGGCGGCAACGTCGGCAGCGGCGGCGGTGGCGGAGGAGGGCCTCCGCCGCCGCCGTACCCGGTGGCTTTCCTGGACGTGGGGTACGGCGAGGAGCGGCAGCGCGACTCAACTATTTACAACGTGGATGAAGCCAGCCTGGCGCTGCAGCTGCTGCTGGCGATGGCGGCTGACCCCAGCGTCGAGAGCGTCGTCGTACTGACGCCGTACAACGGTCAGGTACGTGCAGTGTGTACGGCACTCATCTCACTTATTGTGCGAGTGAACTGCTCTCTATACGCATGCATGGAGAAAGCTTGGCTAGTTGGTGCAGAACGTCAGCAAGACAAAGAACGTTTTATGCGACAAATGTCTCGTCCATGGAGGCTTGGGTGGCTGCGTGCGAGCTTGCCAGCTACCTGGAGCGCCCACACTATCTATAACCGCCCGTCACTCCCTACAGGTAGTAGATACATGTGTACGGACCGAATGCGGGTGGTTGTGCAGGTGCAGTACCTCCACGAGCGGCTGGACAAGGCCCGGCCGGTCATCTCCCCCCTGCGGGGCGGTGGTGACGGCGACGGCGGCGGCGGTCCGGGGAGCCCCAAGCCGCTGCACATCGCGGTGCACACCGTCGACGGTTTCCAGGTCCGTCCTTAAATTCTTCGCTCGGTTGGTTGTCGACAGTCTGGCGAGTTGGGTGATCATACGATCGCATCCATCCATCCTTCCGTGTGGAATAGACCCCACCTCATAAAGGGATTCCCCTGAGTAAGGCTGGTCTAGGCAGAGTCATTGGTTGCCTTTGTCCGATTGTACGTAGATCTGCTCTCTCCCAACGGCTGGTCGGCTGCGCCTCTATTCCCGCCCTGGCCCCCGCCCGACGGAGCCCCTTCCTTACTGTTTCTTTTTATCCCGTGTTTTCAGGGTCACGAGGCGGACGTGATCCTCATGTCCACGGTGCTCACCGGCGACAGGCTGCGCTTCCTGGCGGACGAGCGGCGCCTCAACGCGGCCATCACACGCGCGCGCCGCGGCCTCAATATAATAATAATAATAATAATAATAATAATAATAATAATAATAATAATAATAATAATAATAATAATAATAATAATAATAATAATAATAATAATAATAATAATAATAATAATAATAATAATAATAATAATAATAATAATAATAATAATAATAATAATAATAATAATAATAATAATAATAATAATAATAATAATAATAATAATAATAATAATAATAATAATAATAATAATAATAATAATAATAATAATAATAATAATAATAATAATACGCCCGACCGGAGGCCGAGGCGTGGGTTAAGGGAGCAGAGGAGGTGGGGTGACGGGTTTCCCCGGTCCCAGTCCTCCCCCGCCACCGCGGTGGGGGTTGAGAACGAGTATGTGTTAGTTATGTGCCCGTCTGCTGTTGCGTCTCGTGTGGGGAGCGTTCCATTTGCCGCCGGGTGATCACAATCTTATTGAGCGCCCGAACAGCGTGATCGTGGAGTTCGTTGCAGCATGTTTTGGCCGCTTCACTGCCCGACCCTAGGGTGCAGAGAAGGGGGCGTAAGTCTTTTCGGATGGTACCGGCGAAGCCTAGGCTGATGGCTTCCTGTGCTGTGTAACAGACTTTCCACCCCTCCTTTGTGAGGAGCCGGGCTAGCTCGGAGTGTTGGATGGCTTTGTCATGTTGTTTCTGCTTGTGGTTGGTGTCGGCCGTGTATCCTATTTCGAGGATATGCACGGTGTGTTGACTAGGGTCCGGGGGCCCCATGTATCCGATCTCTTGTGCCTCGTGAAGAGGGATGCTAGGGATGAGGAGTAGATCGGGGCGCATTTTGAGCCGTTCTCTCTCCGGGGTGTTTGGGAGCAGCCAGTGCGGTAGTCTTGTGCCTGCTACATAGTCCGGCCGGTCATCTGCGGGGCAGGCGTCCATGACCGTTGATTCCCCGGGCGAGCGTACTGGTGATGGTTTGAACCGCCTGATTGTGCCGAAGAATGTATAGAGCGCGCATCCGTGGGTGGCGGCAGCCACCCAGGATATGCCCCCCGGAGTCGGGGTTGTGGCACAGGGGGCAGCTTCCTGACGCAACTGGGCCTCCCGGGGCCAATGATTTCCTGAAGCGGTTCGCGAGCTTGGCGTTCCATAGTTGGCCGTACAGGTAGTCGAAGCACCGTTTGGCGTGCTTGTGTCGGCCTATCTTGCACTGTAGGGTGCGTGCGCTGGCGTTGATGTCCAGGTCGGGTATGGTATTGGCAACAAACTTCATGTAATCTGTCTCATTTGTGTAGCCCGAGTGCGTTTCCGGTCGCACTAGGGCTTCGATGCCCCGGTTGAGGTCGTTGGCAAAGTGCCCAGCATTCTTCTCAGACCCATGTATCTTCCGTAGCCACCAGTATTGGTTACGTGGGTTATTGTCAGATGTTTCGGTTGTGCTCAGTGCGTCGGGGTCGAGCTTTGCAAGGCCTCGCGCGGCCCGTACGGCTGCTTTATCTGCTTCTTCGTTGTATTTCACGCCAGTGTGGGCTTTTACTTTAAGTAGGGAAGTTGTTAAATTGCATGCTGCTATCTTTTTAAGAGTAGTGACTATCTGCTCAAGCAGGGCCTTATGTTTGCTGAGCCGGAGTTTCTGTGGGTTATTGGTCATCTTTTTTATTAGGTAAAGGGCTGCGGCTGAATCCGTCCAGATGGATAAGTGGGTGTTGTCCTCAGGCGTGCCTCTGCGCATGTAGAGTGCTTGGTGGATGGCACTTAGTTCACACCTCGTGATGGTTTGGCAGCCATGATGTCCAGCATTTACATCGATGTGGAGCGTCTTATTGGTGAGTGCGTCGACGGCCGCGGCTCCCAGTATTTGTCGTTCCTCGTCACAGATCCGTCCGTGTAGATTGCGTTCTGGGAGTCGTATCGCAGCGACTGTTTGGCGTGGAATGTCCGGAAGACGGCCTGTCGCTCAGCAGAGGTGAGGTTGTCGCACGGACGGGAGAGTACCGCCGCGGCGGGTGGCCGGTCGCTCATACTGCGCACCCGTTTCCGCACCCACTGGGGCGGGTTCCAGGGGTGGGAGGGCTCCATGGGGGTGGCGGTTGCAGCCGGCATGCCAAGAGTCCGACGGAGGCGTTCGGCGTGGGTTCGACCAGTTGCGTTGCTGATTAAGAGAAGAGTGAGGCCCATCGGGTAGAGTTGGGGGGTATCTTCAAGGGTTTCGCTGTACAGACTGGCTGTGCCCGTGAACGCGTCGATTCTGCCGATCATAGTGACCAGCGGGTGGGTGAGGTAACGGGTATATGGCGCCGTTCGAGCCGTGAGCAGCAGGAGGAGGGTGGCGGTGGGTGTGCTCTCAGACCGTACTGTCTCGGCCCATCCCAAGGCCCATCTTAGGGCGTGATGCCCCTCCTCCGGAGCCCCAGAACACCTTTGGAGGGTCCGAAAGGCCTTCAGAAGGCCGGAAGGCACTCGGTGGGCCGGAAGGCACTCGGGGGGCCGGAAGCCGTTCTGAGGGCCCGTGAGGCCTTCAAACGGCCCGGAATGCCGTCGGAGGGATCGGAAGGCAATTGGGGAGCCCGGAAGGCTTTCTGTGGGCTGGAAGCCTTTGGAAGGCCGGGACGGCGATCGGAGGGCCCGGATGGCCGTTTGGGAGCCCCAGAACGCCTTTGGAGGGTCCGAAAGGCCTTCAGAAGGCCGGAAGGCACTCGGGGGGCCGGAAGGCATTCGGGGGGCCGGAAGCCGTTCTGGGGGCCCGTGAGGCTTTCAAAGGGCCCGGAATGCCGTCGCAGGGATCGGAAGGCAATTGTGAAGCCCGGAAGGCTTTCTGTGGGCTGGAAGCCTTTGGAAGGCCGGGAAGGCGATCGGAGGGCCCGGATGGCCGTTTGGGAGCCCCAGAACGCCTTTTGAGGGTCCGAAATTCCTTCAGAAGTGCGGAAGGCCCTCGGGGGCCGGAAGCCGTTCTGAGGGCCCGTGAGGCCTTCAAAGGGCCCGGAATGCCGTCGGAGGGACTGGAAGGCCCTTTGGGAATTCGGAAGGCTTTCTGTGGGCTGGAAGCCTTTGGAAGGCCGGGAAGGCAATCGGAGGGCCCGGATGGCCGTTTGGGAGCCCCAGAACGCCTTTGGAGGGTCCGAAAGGCCTTCAGAAGGCTGGAAGGCACTCGGGGGGCCGGAAGCCGTTCTGAGGGCCCGGGAGGCCTTCAAGGGGCCCGGAATGCCGTCGGAGGGATCGGATCGCAGAAAAACAAGGGGTTGGTGTCGGCTTCCTTGAAGCCGGAAAAAGGGCGGGGCCCCACTAAATCCGTACGGGTTAAGTTGAGTGCTAGGGCGGCGAGGGCGTGAAATGTGAGAGTGTCGACATTCCTGCTGATAGACAGCCAGAGATTTTTCCCGAAATGCCTGCTAGCCGAGTCGTTATCAAGGCCTGCCGGCGCCGCGCGAAGCGCGTCATCCCGTCGGGTGCATGAGCGCATGTGCGCATCGACCGAAATACGGCATTTCCAAAGCGAGCGGCGAGGGCGTCAACTGTGAGAGTGTCGCATCGACATTCCTGCTGATAGGCAGCCAGAGCTTTATATCTGAAATGCCTTCGGCTTCAGCAATCCGACCCATGTTTAGCATCGCGCGCCGTCTCGGCACTGTGCAACTCTTCCGGCCAGCGCATTGGCTGAAGTTACTTGACAGTAGACATGGAGTGTATCATTTACACATCACGCAGGCTGACTTGCCAATAGAAGGACAGCGGAACTGTTTGCGAGGGTAGCGACGACGTGCAGTTGCCGACGAGAGTGCACAGGCTTCGCTACTGAGGTATTCGCCGTAGAGGAGGCTTGACTGCTATAACATCAGGACAGGGAATGTAGAAGTCCATCCCCTAGGTTGCCGACTGGACTTGTTGGGCGGCCCGCAGAAGACCGCTGCATAGGGCTGCATCGTGCGTGCATCGGCGGCTTGGCGTCCAACAACCAGCAGTTTGCCCCTCATGGTTTGCTCCTTGAAACCTTTGTAATAGCAATATGCGTCAAGACGATCGGACCGGCAAGCAGAGCTGCTGTGGTGTGGTCGCGGGAAGAGTGTTTGCAATGCAAACATAGTTTGTTTCCGAAACGAAGATTCATTTCACGCCGTCATGTCAGAATTCCACCTTAAGGAACGATGACTCTTCTGGAATTAATTATAGGCCGAGAGGTGATGGTTTGACCTCGGCCTCGGTCCATGGAGACTGCCAAACTGGTTTGTACTCATGCGATGTTGGGTTCCAATAATAAATTTACCGTGCAATAAAGAATGTAATCTTTTACGTATGCAGCCTTTCCGTTGGCCGAAAGTCTGCACTTGTCCAATTACCCAGAACCCAGAACCCAGAACCCAGAACCCAGAACCCAGAACCCAGAACCCTGAACCCAGAACCCAGAACCCACGGACATGGGCAATCCTACAGGGCGGGGCCCCCCTGGGCGCTTCGCGCTGGGGCCCCGCCCAAAAATCGGAAGGCAATTGGGGAGTCCGCAAGGCTTTCTGTGGGCTGGAAGCCTTTGGAAGGCCGGGAAGGCGATCAGAGGGCCCGGATGGCCGTTTGGGAGCCCCAGAACGCCTTTGGAAGGTCCGAAAGGCCTTCAGAAGGCCGGAAGGCATTCGGGGGGCCGGAAGGCACTCGGGGGGCCGGAAGCTGTTCTGAGGGCCCGTGAGGCCTTCAAAGGGCCCGGAATGCCGTCGGAGGGACCGGAAGGCACTTGGGGAATTCGGAAGGCTTTCTGTGGGCTGGAAGCCTTTGGAAGGCCGGGAAGGCGATCAGAGGGCCCGGATGGCCGTTTGGGAGCCCCAGAACGCCTTTGGAAGGTCCGAAAGGCCTTCAGAAGGCCGGAAGGCACTCGGGGGGCCGGAAGGCCCTCGGGGGGCCGGAAGCCGTTCTGAGGGCCCGGGAGGCCTTCAAAGGGCCCGGAATGCCGTCGGAGGGATCGGATCGCAGAAACAAAATCGGAAGGCAATTGGGGAGTCCGCAAGGCTTTCTGTGGGCTGGAAGCCTTTGGAAGGCCTGGAAGGCGATCAGAGGGACCAGAAGGCCGTTTGGGAGCCCCAGATCGCCTTTCGAGGGTCCGGAAGGTGTTCAGAAGGCCGGAAGGCCCTCGGGGGGCCGGAAGCCGTTCAGAGGGCCCGGAAGGCCGTTTGGGAGCCCCAGAAGGCCTTTGGAGGGACCGGAAGGCCTTCAGGAGGCCGGAAGGCACTCGGGGGCCCGGAAGCCGTTCTGAGGTCCCGTGAGGCCTTCAAAGGGCCCGGAATGCCGTCTGAGGGATCGGAAGGCACTTGGGGAGCCCGGAAGGCTTTCTGTGGGCTGGAAGCCTTTGGAAGGCCCCGGACAGCCCCAACCGCCTCCCAGCGGTGTTGCGGACCATCCAGGATGCGCAGAACCGGCGTCTGTCCCCATACCCCCGGGCCGGGGTTGGCGCCAACCTCCAGGGCTGGGGCCCCACCTCCACTCCCATCGGCGGCACCTTCTCCCCCCCTGAGGCTGAGCCGGCCATGATGGCGGCCCCCCCAGGGGCCCGCCAGGGCAGCCCCGGTGGGGCCCTCCACCGGGAGCAGCAGAGCCCCTCCAGAGCCCCCACCTCTCCCCAGGCCGGCAGCACCGGGCGGTGGTGGCGGCAACCGGACGCCTTCACCCGCCACCCCCAGCCCCTCGACCCCACCTCGGCCAGGGGCGGGCCCACGCTGACCCAGCCACCGCCCCAGGCTCCGCCCACAGGCACGGCTGGCCACCACGGCCCCGGGGGGGACGGGGGGCCCGAGCTGCCCCCCCAGCTGGCGCCCAACCCCGGCTGGGCAGCTCGCGGCCCGCCGCCCCAGCTGGCCGCCCACAGCCCCACAGCGCAGGCCGCCAGCCCTCCACACCAGCCGGCCGTGTCTGCTGCTGGGACTGGGATATCCTCCACCTTCGCCTCCGCCTCCTATGCATCTACGCCCCGTCGGTGGCCGCCAGCCGCCCAGAGTTCTTCCAAAGCCTGCAGCCATACCTCGAGACCGACCGCCACATTCTGCTTGGAGGCGACCTTAACTGCGTCCTGCATGCGGGTGACGAGGCCCAACCGTCTGCCCATCGGGCCGGCGGGAGGCCTGCACTGCAGGCCCTGGTCAACGGGGCCACTCTGGTCGACCCCTGGCTGTCTTCCGGCGTGGGGGGGGGCTTCACTCACCCGGCATCACCCACCCGACCGCCGGTGGCACGCCTGGACCGCTGGCTCATTAGCCAACCTCTGCAGCAGTACGTGACAGCTGTTCGGGTGGTGCCAGGCGCCCCGGGGGATCATCATGGGGTGCTCTTGGAGCTGGCACAAAAAAAAAACTGCCAGGGCTCCCCACCCTCGGCCGCAGCAGCTGGGCGTTCCCCACGTACCTGCTGTTTTTTTTTTTTTTTTAATTCCGGAGCTGTGCCACCCCGGCCTGCTGCCCCGCCTGCAGTCGGCAGTGGAGCTGGCAATCCAGGCCGTCCAGCAGCAAGACGCCGCTGCTGACCCGCGCGAGGTGTGGGAATGTCTGCAAGGTCGCCTGCGCAGTGCAGCCGATCACCTCCACAGACAGCACCTGAAGGACCAGGCCGCCAGCCTGAAGGCGGCCAAACACGCTGCGTGTGCAGCCCTGGCAGCCATGCAGCATGCTGTGCCCGGGCCCGACGCCGGCGCCCTGGCAGCACAGGCCTGCAGCCAGCTCACCACGGCAGTCAAACAGGCCGCCATCCGCCGCACAGCGGCGCTGGACGCCGCGTACACGCAGCATGGCGACAAGGGTACCGGCTGGTTCCACCAGCTCGGACGTGAGGTGCACGCCCGGGAGCCAGTCACCCACCTCTCAGTCCCGGGTCAGCCCCTCCCGGTTCCACTCAGTGACCCGGGTGCGGCCGCCGCTATCACAGCTGCGGCCCACGCCATGTACCGCAGTGACAGCCCCACGGGTCTGTTCCGGGTGGAGCAGGTGGACCTGACAGCCCAAGACCAGCTCCTGCAGCACCTCCGCCGCCGGCTCCCCCAGCCCCTCCGGGAAGCTGCCGACGCAGCCCCAGCTGCCGGCGAGCTGCAGCTGGACGAACTTGCGGCTGCTCTGTCGTCCTTTTTTTTTTTTTTTAATTCCGGAGGAACCCGGACTCGGGACATGGGACACATATGTTGTCTGGCGGCTCCACTGATGCTGCCACTTCTGCTGAGTAGCTAGCGTGCCAGGCTACTGGGACATGTGTGTCCCATGTCCCGAGTCGGGGTTCCTCCGGAATTAAAAAAAAAAGGCTTCTGGGCGACTCCACGGGCCAGCTGGACGGTGCTGATGACTGTATGATGAGTCTTGTAAACCTCCGGACAGGACAAGGACAGGGGTGGGCACCCTCCTTTCTCATCACACCCCAGGTAATGGTCACTGACCGGTTTCGATCCCGGGATCCCGGGGGGAATTGCACCGTCCTGTCTGAATGGCACCGCCCCTGGCTCGGACGGCCTGCCTTATGAGGTGTACCGGGTGCTGTGGCCGCTGCTGGGCCCGCTGCTGCTCGCCGCAGCCACTGCAGCCTTCACCCAGGGATCCGTGGAGTCCGGGGCCGCAGCTGCCGACTCCCTGCCGCTCAGCTGGCGTGAAGGGGTCATCACTCTCATCTACAAAGGCAAAGGCCTGCCCCGACCCAGCCTGAGCAGCTGCCGGCCCATCACCCTGCTCCAATGCGACTACAAGCTTGTCTGCAAGGCCGTCAGCAGTCGCCTCCAGCCGGCACTGGACTACCTGATAGACCCGCTGCAGCCTGCCTTCGTCAGCGGCCGGGACATCCGGGACAACACCCTTTACCACCTGACCCTGGCGGAGTGGGTGCGGCACTCGCAGCAACCAGCAGCCCTCATCATACTCGACATCGAGAAGGCCTACGACCGGGTTCATCGCCCCTGGCTCTACCGGGTGGCCGAGGCCATGGGCTTCGGTCAGCACACACAGCGCTGGCTGCGTCTGCTCACGTCAGATGGCTCCTGCCGGGTGGTGGTCAATGGGCACCGGTCAGCACCTTTCCCTGTCCGCAACGGCCTTCAGCAGGGTGATGAGAAAGGAGGGTGCCCACCCCTGTCCTTGTCCTGTCCGGAGGTTTACAAGACTCATCATACAGTCATCAGCACCGTCCAGCTGGCCCGTGGAGTCGCCCGGAAGCCTGGCACGCTAGCTACTCAGCAGAAGTGGCAGCATCAGTGGAGCCGCCAGACAACATATGTGTCCCATGTCCCGAGTCCGGGTTCCCCCGGAATTAACAAAAAAAAAGCAGGGCAGCACCCTGTCGCCCGTCCTGTGGGTCATGCAGCTGGAACCCCTCACCTCGTACCTGCACCACCTGCGCAGCACCAACGCTCTCAGCACCCCCACCCTCCCCAACAACGTGCCAGCCCCCCCTGTCACCCACCACGCGGATGATACGGTGCTCACGGTCAGCAATGTCGGCAGGGATGGGGAGGTCGCTACCGCGGCTGTCCAGCTGTTCTGCAGGGCCAGCAACGCGCGGGTCAATGCCAGCAAGGGGAAGGGGATGGTGCTGGGCACCCACGAGCCGGTGGTGGGGCCCAACGCCGCAACCGGTGCGAGTTTCCCGACTCCCGGTGAGGAACCCCCCCGCCGCCTGGGAATCCCTCTCACTCTGGACCCGGTGGAGGCCGCGCGGCTCTGCTACCCCAGCACAATTCAGCGGGTCCAGCGTCTCGGCCATGTGTGGCGGCGACACGGCCTCCGCCTCGTGGGCAGGGTGCATGTGGCCAAACAGGTGCTGGGAAACACCCTGGCATACCACCTCTCCATCATCCGCCCCACCCCACCCCAGCTGGCGGCACTCCGCAAGCATATCGACGGCTTTGTGCCCTTTTTTTTTTTAAATTCCGGAGGAACCCCGACTCGGGACATGGGACACACATGTTGTCTGGCGGCTCCACTGATGCTGCCACTTCTGCTGAGTAGCTAGCGTGCCAGGCTTCTGGGCGACTCCACGGGCCAGCTGGACGGTGCTGATGACTGTATGATGAGTCTTGTAAACCTCCGGCCTGGTCGCTCCTGGAGGAAGACGCATCCCTGGTGTGCCACGGACGGGCCCTGCTGCAGCCTGGCCCGGAGATCGCCTGCCCGGATCGCGACTGTGGCGGTGTCGGCCATCTCGACCTCGACGCCTTCATGGTCGCCCTGCATGCGAAGCCCCTCGCCCAGCTCGCTCAGCCCGGCCAGCAGCCATGGAAGCAGATCATGCGGGGTCTGCTCGACGAGTTCAGGCCGGATGGGACCACTGGGTGGGGCTGGGTGTATGGCACGGCGGAACCGCCCCCCAGCCTGCCTACGTTCATTGCCAGCCTGGTGCAGTCCTACCGCTCCTCGAACCCGACCCGGCTGGCCTACCCAGAGACCACGGACGCGCGTGCCATCCTGCATGAGCCCCTGTTCTTCACTACAGCCCTGCGTGACCCCGCCACCGACCAGCCCTTCACCCCGCCGGCTGGGACCGCCCCCCTGGGACCCCGCACCCTGGCCGAGCTCCGTGCAGCGTCGCCCATGACACAGCACGAACCCCTCATGCAGGCGGTCCTTGGGGCCATCCCAGCCGACTGGCGGAGACTGCTGCCAGCCGACCCCCTGGACCCAGGGTGGGGTCTGCGGGAGTCTTGTCGCCGGCGCGCTTGTGCCCTGGCTTCCAGCCAGGCGGTGCTGCCCCTGCTGCGCCCGTGGAGGTTCTTGGGAGCCGGGGGGCCGCGGGAGTGCGGTTCCTGTGGTGCGGGGTGTCTTGGGAGGGAGGTGTGTCTTGGGGCCTGCTGTCTTGCGGGGACGCCCCCAGGGTGGGGTCGGTTGTTGTTTGTCTCTGGTGCGCTTCGTGTGGCGCCGTCCCTGCGGCTTTTGAGGCTCTGGGAGGCGGTTTAGGTGGTGCGGGGTTCTCTTCGGGCGTGCTGTGGTTTTCCTGTTTCCTCTGGTGCTCCCCGGCGGGGGGGGGGCTTGTCCGCCCTGGTTCGCCGTGGCGGTTGCCCGGTTTTGTTTGCCGTTCCTGTTGCTGTCGCCCTGGGTGTAGGGTTCGCCCCTTGGCTGTTGAGGTTGTGCAGGTTGTGGTTGTGTTGTCGCGGTGGTCGCTGTTGGGGCCTTTGCCCGGCCCGGGGGTTTGTCCTCGGTGACGGGCCCTGTTGTTGGTCAGTGGTGCTGGCCCGGGTGTTGGGCCGTGGTTTTTGCCCTGGTGTTGGGCCGTGGTGTTGGCTCTGGTTTTGGGCCCTGGTGTTGGGCCCTGGTGTTGGGCTGTGGGGTTGGCCTTGGTGTTGGGCCGTGGTGTCGGCCCTGGTGTTGGGCTGTGGGGTTGGCCCTGGTGTTGGGCCCTGGTGTTGGCCCTGGTGTTGGGCCCTGGGGTTTGGCCCTGGTGTTGGGCCCTGGTGTTGGTTTCGGTTCCCTCCTCGGTGTCTTGGAGGAAGGGGCGGCCGTGTGTGCCGCCCGTGCAGCAGTGGCCCCTGGCCTCTTGCTGCCCCCGTCCCTGTCCCTGTCCTGTCTGCGAGTTTAGGCGTTGCTTGGCTTTTTCTCTCTCCTCGGCTCCTTGCGGTGGTTTCTTGCGCTTTTTGCCTGGTTGTTGCGGCTTGCCTGTCTTGCTCGGCTTGCCCGTTGGGCTTCGCTTTCCCAGTCCTTGTAACGTCCCTCGCAGAAAAAACAAAAAAAAAGGCCGGGAAGGCGATCGGAGGGCCCGGATGGCCGTTTGGGAGCCCCAGAACGCCTTTGGAGGGTCCGAAATGCCTTTAAAAGTGCGGAAGGCCCTCGGGGGGCCGGATACCGTTCTGAGGGCCCGTGAGGCCTTCAAAGGGCCCGGAATGCCGTCGGAGGGACCGGAAGGCCCTTTGGGAATTCGGAAGGCTTTCTGTAGGCTGGAAGCCTTTGGAAGGCCTGGAAGGCGATCAGAGGGACCAGAAGGCCGTTTGGGAGCCCCAGATCGCCTTTCGAGGGTCCGGAAGGTGTTCAGAAGGCCGGAAGGCCCTCGGGGGGCCGGAAGCCGTTCAGAGGGCCCGGAAGGCCGTTTGGGAGCCCCAGAAGGCCTTTGGAGGGACCGGAAGGCCTGCAGGAGGCCGGAAGGCGCTCGGGGGCCCGGAAGCCGTTCTGAGGTCCCGTGAGGCCTTCAAAGGGCCCGGAATGCCGTCGGAGGGATCGGAAGGCACTTCGGGAGCCCGGAAGGCTTTCTATGGGCTGGAAGCCTTTGGAAGGCCGGGAAGGCGATCGGAGGGCCCGGATGGCCGTTTGGGAGCCCCAGAACGCCTTTGGAGGGTCCGGAAGGCGTTCAGAAGGCCGGAAGGCACTCGGGGGGCAGGAAGGCACTCGGGGGGCCGGAAGCCGTTCTGGGGGCCCGTGAGGCCTTCAAAGGGCCCGGAATGCCGTCGGAGGGATCGGAAGGCAATTGGGGAGCCCGGAAGGCTTTCTGTGGGCTGGAAGCCTTTGGAAGGCCGGAAAGGCGATCGGAGGGCCCGGATGGCCGTTTGGGAGCCCCAGAACGCCTTTTGAGGGTCCGAAATGCCTTCAGAAGTGCGGAAGGCCCTCGGGGGGCCGGAAGCCGTTCTGAGGGCCCGGAAGGCCGTTTGGGAGCCCCAGAAGGCCTTTGGAGGGACCGGAAGGCCTTCAGGAGGCCGGAAGGCGCTCGGGGGCCCGGAAGCCGTTCTGAGGTCCCGTGAGGCCTTCAAAGGGCCCGGAATGCCGTCGGAGGGATCGGAAGGCACTTCGGGAGCCCGGAAGGCTTTCTATGGGCTGGAAGCCTTTGGAAGGCCGGGAAGGCGATCGGAGGGCCCGGATGGCCGTTTGGGAGCCCCAGAACGCCTTTGGAGGGTCCGGAAGGCGTTCAGAAGGCCGGAAGGCACTCGGGGGGCAGGAAGGCACTCGGGGGGCCGGAAGCCGTTCTGGGGGCCCGTGAGGCCTTCAAAGGGCCCGGAATGCCGTCGGAGGGATCGGAAGGCAATTGGGGAGCCCGGAAGGCTTTCTGTGGGCTGGAAGCCTTTGGAAGGCCGGAAAGGCGATCGGAGGGCCCGGATGGCCGTTTGGGAGCCCCAGAACGCCTTTTGAGGGTCCGAAATGCCTTCAGAAGTGCGGAAGGCCCTCGGGGGGCCGGAAGCCGTTCTGAGGGCCCGTGAGGCCTTCAAAGGCCCGAAGGCCCGTGAGGCCTTCAAAAAAAAAAAAAGGGCCCGGAATGCCGTCGGAGGGATCGGAAGGCAATTAGGGAGCCCGGAAGGCTTTCTGTGGGCTGGAAGCCCTTGGAAGGCCGGGAAGGCGATCGGAGGGCCCGGATGGCCGTTTGGGAGCCCCAGAACGCCTTTGGAGGGTCCGAAAGGCCTTCAGAAGGCCGGAAGGCACTCGGGGGGCCGGAAGGCACTCGGGGGGCCGGAAGCCGTTCTGAGGGCCCGTGAGGCCTTCAAAGGGCCCGGAATGCCGTCGGAGGGATCGGAAGGCAATTGGGGAGCCCGGAAGGCTTTCTGTGGGTTGGAAGCCTTTGGAAGGCCGGGAAGGCGATCGGAGGGCCCGGATGGCCGTTTGGGAGCCCCAGAACGCCTTTTGAGGATCCGAAATGCCTTTAAAAGTGCGGAAGGCACTCGGGGGGCCGGAAGCCGTTCTGAGGGCCCGTGAGGCCTTCAAAGGGCCCGGAATGCCGTCGGAGGGACCGGAAGGCAATTTGGAGTTCGGAAGGCTTTCTGTGGGCTGGAAGCCTTTGGAAGGCCGGGAAGGCGATCGGAGGGCCCGGATGGCCGTTTGGGAGCCCCAGAACGCCTTTGGAGGGTCCGAAAGGCCTTCAGAAGGCCAGAAGGCGTTCAGAAGGCCGGAAGGCACTCGGGGGGCCGGAAGCCGTTCTGGGGGCCCGTGAGGCTTTCAAAGGGCCCAGAATGCCGTCGGAGGGATCGGAAGGCAATTTGGAGCCCGGAAGGCTTTCTGTGGGCTGGAAGCCTTTGGAAGGCCTGGAAGGCGATCAGAGGGCCCGGAAGGCCGTTTGGGAGCCCCAGAACGCCTTTGGAGGGTCCGGAAGGCGTTCAGAAGGCCGGAAGGCACTCGGGGGCCCGGAAGCCGTTCTGAGGGCCCGTGAGGCCTTCAAAGGGCCCGGAATGCCGTCGGAGGGACCGGAAAGCACTTTGGGAATTCGGAAGGCTTTCTGTGGGCTGGAAGCCTTTGGAAGGCCTGGAAGGCGATCAGAGGGACCAGAAGGCCGTTTGGGAGCCCCAGATCGCCTTTCGAGGGTCCGGAAGGTGTTCAGAAGGCCGGAAGGCCCTCGGGGGGCCGGAAGCCGTTCAAAGGGCCCGGAAGGCCGTTTGGGAGCCCCAGATGGCCTTTGGAGGGACCGGAAGGCCTTCAGGAGGCCGGCAGGCGCTCGGGGGCCCGGAAGCCGTTCTGAGGTCCCGTGAGGCCTTCAAAGGGCCCGGAATGCCGTCGGACGGATCGGAAGGCACTTGGGGAGCCCGGAAGGCTTTCTATGGGCTGGAAGCCTTTGGAAGGCCGGGAAGGCGATCGGAGGGCCCGGATGGCCGTTTGGGAGCCCCAGAACGCCTTTGGAGGGTCCGAAAGGCCTTCAGAAGGCCGGAAGGCACTCGGGGGGCCGGAAGGCACTCGGGGGGCCGGAAGCCGTTCTGAGGGCCCGTAAGGCTTTCAAAGGGCCCGGAATGCCGTCGGAGGGATCGGAAGGCAATAAGGGAGCCCGGAAGGCTTTCTGTGGGCTGGAAGCCTTTGGAAGGCCGGGAAGGTGATCGGAGGGCCCGGATGGCCGTTTGGGAGCCCCAGAACGCCTTTGGAGGGTCCGAAAGGCCTTCAGAAGGCCGGAAGGCACTCGGGGGGCCGGAAGGCACTCGGGGGGCCGGAAGCCGTTCTGTGGGCCCGTGAGGCTTTCAAAGGGCCCGGAATGCCGTCGGAGGGATCGGAAGGCAATTGGGGAGCCCGGAAGGCTTTCTGTGGGCTGGAAGCCTTTGCCGGGAAGGCGATCGGAGGGCCCGGATGGCCGTTTGGGAGCCCCAGAACGCCTTTTGAGGGTCCGAAATGCCTTCAGAAGTGCGGAAGGCACTCGGGGGGCCGGAAGCCGTTCTGGGGGCCCGTGAGGCTTTCAAAGGGCCCAGAATGCCGTCGGAGGGATCGGAAGGCACTTGGGGAGCCCGGAAGGCTTTCTGTGGGCTGGAAGCCTTTGGAAGGCCTGGAAGGCGATCAGAGGGCCCGGAAGGCCGTTTGGGAGCCCCAGAACGCCTTTGGAGGGTCCGAAAGGCCTTCAGAAGGCCGGAAGGCACTCGGGGGGCCGGAAGGCACTCGGGGGGCCGGAAGCCGTTCTGAGGGCCCGTGAGGCCTTCAAAGGGCCCGGAATGCCGTCGGAGGGATTGGAAGGCAATTGGGGAGCCCGGAAGGCTCTCTGTGGGCTGGAAGCCTTTGGAAGGCCGGGAAGGCGATCGGAGGGCCCGGATGGCCGTTTGGGAGCCCCAGAACGCCTTTGGAAGGTCCGAAAGGCCTTCAGAAGGTCGGAAGGAACTCGGGGGGCCGGAAGGCACTCGGGGGGCTGGAAGCCGTTCTGGGGGCCCGTGAGGCTTTCAAAGGGCCCGGAATGCCGTCGGAGGGATCGGAAGGCAATTGGGGAGCCCGGAAGGCTTTCTGTGGGCTGGAAGCCTTTGGAAGGCCGGGAAGGCGATCGGAGGGCCCGGATGGCCGTTTGGGAGCCCCAGAACGCCTTTGGAGGGTCCGAAAGGCCTTCAGAAGGCCGGAAGGCACTCGGGGGGCCGGAAGGCACTCGGGGGGCCGGAAGCCGTTCTGGGGGCCCGTGAGGCTTTCAAAGGGCCCGGAATGCCGTCGGAGGGATCGGAAGGCAATTGGGGAGCCCGGAAGGCTTTCTGTGGGCTGGAAGCCTTTGCCGGGAAGGTGATCGGAGGGCTCGGATGGCCGTTTGGGAGCCCCAGAACGCCTTTTGAGGGTCCGAAATTCCTTCAGAAGTGCGGAAGGCCATCGGGGGCCGGAAGCCGTTCTGAGGGCCCGTGAGGCCTTCAAAGGGCCCGGAATGCCGTCGGAGGGACCGGAAGGCCCTTTGGGAATTCGGAAGGCTTTCTGTGGGCTGGAAGCCTTTGGAAGGCCGGGAAGGCGATCGGAGGGCCCGGATGGCCGTTTGGGAGCCCCAGAACGCCTTTGGAGGGTCCGAAAGGCCTTCAGAAGGCCGGAAGGCCCTCGGGGGGCCGGAAGGCACTCGGGGGGCCGGAAGCCGTTCTGAGGGCCCGTGAGGCCTTCAAAGGGCCCGGAATGCCGTCGGAGGGATTGGAAGGCAATTGGGGAGCCCGGAAGGCTCTCTGTGGGCTGGAAGCCTTTGGAAGGCCGGGAAGGCGATCGGAGGGCCCGGATGGCCGTTTGGGAGCCCCAGAACGCCTTTGGAGGGTCCGAAAAGCCTTCAGAAGGCCGGAAGGCACTCGGGGGGCCGGAAGGCACTCGGGGGGCCGGAAGCCGTTCTGGGGGCCCGTGAGGCTTTCAAAGGGCCCGGAATGCCGTCGGAGGGATCGGAAGGCAATTGGGGAGCCCGGAAGGCTTTCTGTGGGCTGGAAGCCTTTGGAAGGCCGGGAAGGCGATCGGAGGGCCCGGATGGCCGTTTGGGAGCCCCAGAACGCCTTTGGAGGGTCCGAAAGGCCTTCAGAAGGCCGGAAGGCACTCGGGGGGCCGGAAGGCACTCGGGGGGCCGGAAGCCGTTCTGGGGGCCCGTGAGGCTTTCAAAGGGCCCGGAATGCCGTCGGAGGGATCGGAAGGCAATTGGGGAGCCCGGAAGGCTTTCTGTGGGCTGGAAGCCTTTGCCGGGAAGGTGATCGGAGGGCTCGGATGGCCGTTTGGGAGCCCCAGAACGCCTTTTGAGGGTCCGAAATTCCTTCAGAAGTGCGGAAGGCCCTCGGGGGCCGGAAGCCGTTCTGAGGGCCCGTGAGGCCTTCAAAGGGCCCGGAATGCCGTCGGAGGGACCGGAAGGCCCTTTGGGAATTCGGAAGGCTTTCTGTGGGCTGGAAGCCTTTGGAAGGCCGGGAAGGCGATCGGAGGGCCCGGATGGCCGTTTGGGAGCCCCAGAACGCCTTTGGAGGGTCCGAAAGGCCTTCAGAAGGCCGGAAGGCCCTCGGGGGGCCGGAAGGCACTCGGGGGGCCGGAAGCCGTTCTGAGGGCCCGTGAGGCCTTCAAAGGGCCCGGAATGCCGTCGGAGGGATTGGAAGGCAATTGGGGAGCCCGGAAGGCTCTCTGTGGGCTGGAAGCCTTTGGAAGGCCGGGAAGGCGATCGGAGGGCCCGGATGGCCGTTTGGGAGCCCCAGAACGCCTTTGGAGGGTCCGAAAGGCCTTCAGAAGGCCGGAAGGCACTCGGGGGGCCGGAAGGCACTCGGGGGGCCGGAAGCCGTTCTGGGGGCCCGTGAGGCTTTCAAAGGGCCCGGAATGCCGTCGGAGGGATCGGAAGGCAATTGGGGAGCCCGGAAGGCTTTCTGTGGTCTGGAAGCCTTTGCCGGGAAGGTGATCGGAGGGCTCGGATGGCCGTTTGGGAGCCCCAGAACGCCTTTTGAGGGTCCGAAATTCCTTCAGAAGTGCGGAAGGCCCTCGGGGGCCGGAAGCCGTTCTGAGGGCCCGTGAGGCCTTCAAAGGGCCCGGAATGCCGTCGGAGGGACCGGAACGCCCTTTGGGAATTCGGAAGGCTTTCTGTGGGCTGCAAGCCTTTGGAAGGCCGGGAAGGCGATCGGAGGGCCCGGATGGCCGTTTGGGAGCCCCAGAACACCTTTGGAGGGTCCGAAAGGCCTTCAGAAGGCCGGAAGGCCCTCGGGGGGCCGGAAGGCACTCGGGGGGCCGGAAGCCGTTCTGAGGGCCCGTGAGGCCTTCAAAGGGCCCGGAATGCCGTCGGAGGGATTGGAAGGCAATTGGGGAGCCCGGAAGTCTCTCTGTGGGCTGGAAGCCTTTGGAAGGCCGGGAAGGCGATCGGAGGGCCCGGATGGCCGTTTGGGAGCCCCAGAACGCCTTTGGAAGGTCCGAAAGGCCTTCAGAAGGTCGGAAGGCACTCGGGAGGCCGGAAGGCACTCGGGGGCCGGAAGCCGTTCTGAGGGCCCGTGAGGCTTTCAAAGGGCCCGGAATGCCGTCGGAGGGATCGGAAGGCAATTGGGGAGCCCGGAAGGCTTTCTGTGGGCTGGAAGCCTTTGGAAGGCCGGGAAGGTGATCGGAGAGCCCGGATGGCCGTTTGGGAGCCCCAGAACGCCTTTTGAGGGTCCGAAATTCCTTCAGAAGTGCGGAAGGCACTCGGGGGGGCCGGAAGGCACTCGGGGGGCCGGAAGCCGTTCTGGGGGCCCGTGAGGCTTTCAAAGGGCCCGGAATGCCGTCGGAGGGATCGGAAGGCAATTGGGGAGCCCGGAAGGCTTTCTGTGGGCTGGAAGCCTTTGGAAGGCCGGGAAGGCGATCGAAGGGCCCGGATGGCCGTTTGGGAGCCCCAGAACGCCTTTGGAGGGTCCGAAAGGCCTTCAGAAGGCCGGAAGGCACTCGGGGGGCCGGAAGGCACTCGGGGGGCCGGAAGCCGTTCTGGGGGCCCGTGAGGCTTTCAAAGGGCCCGGAATGCCGTCGGAGGGATCGGAAGGCAATTGGGGAGCCCGGAAGGCTTTCTGTGGGCTGGAAGCCTTTGGAAGGCCGGGAAGGCGATCGAAGGGCCCGGATGGCCGTTTGGGAGCCCCAGAACGCCTTTGGAGGGTCCGAAAGGCCTTCAGAAGGCCGGAAGGCACTCGGGGGGCCGGAAGGCACTCGGGGGGCCGGAAGCCGTTCTGGGGGCCCGTGAGGCTTTCAAAGGGCCCGGAATGCCGTCGGAGGGATCGGAAGGCAATTGGGGAGCCCGGAAGGCTTTCTGTGGGCTGGAAGCCTTTGGAAGGCCGGGAAGGTGATCGGAGGGCTCGGATGGCCGTTTGGGAGCCCCAGAACGCCTTTTGAGGGTCCGAAATTCCTTCAGAAGTGCGGAAGGCACTCGGAGGGGCCGGAAGGCACTCGGGGGGCCGGAAGCCGTTCTGGGGGCCCGTGAGGCTTTCAAAGGGCCCGGAATGCCGTCGGAGGGATCGGAAGGCAATTGGGGAGCCCGGAAGGCTTTCTGTGGGCTGGAAGCCTTTGGAAGGCCGGGAAGGCGATCGGAGGGCCCGGATGGCCGTTTGGGAGCCCCAGAACGCCTTTGGAGGGTCCGAAAGGCCTTCAGAAGGCCGGAAGGCACTCGGGGGGCCGGAAGGCACTCGGGGGGCTGGAAGCCGTTCTGGGGGCCCGTGAGGCTTTCAAAGGGCCCGGAATGCCGTCGGAGGGATCGGAAGGCAATTGGGGAGCCCGGAAGGCTTTCTGTGGGCTGGAAGCCTTTGGAAGGCCGGGAAGGCGATCGGAGGGCCCGGATGGCCGTTTGGGAGCCCCAGAACGCCTTTGGAGGGTCCGAAAGGCCTTCAGAAGGCCGGAAGGCACTCGGGGGGCCGGAAGCCGTTCTGGGGGCCCGTGAGGCTTTCAAAGGGCCCGGAATGCCGTCGGAGGGATCGGAAGGCAATTGGGGAGCCCGGAAGGCTTTCTGTGGGCTGGAAGCCTTTGCCGGGAAGGTGATCGGAGGGCTCGGATGGCCGTTTGGGAGCCCCAGAACGCCTTTTGAGGGTCCGAAATTCCTTCAGAAGTGCGGAAGGCCCTCGGGGGCCGGAAGCCGTTCTGAGGGCCCGTGAGGCCTTCAAAGGGCCCGGAATGCCGTCGGAGGGACCGGAAGGCCCTTTGGGAATTCGGAAGGCTTTCTGTGGGCTGGAAGCCTTTGGAAGGCCGGGAAGGCGATCGGAGGGCCCGGATGGCCGTTTGGGAGCCCCAGAACGCCTTTGGAGGGTCCGAAAGGCCTTCAGAAGGCCGGAAGGCCCTCGGGGGGCCGGAAGGCACTCGGGGGGCCGGAAGCCGTTCTGAGGGCCCGTGAGGCCTTCAAAGGGCCCGGAATGCCGTCGGAGGGATCGGAAGGCAATTGGGGAGCCCGGAAGGCTCTCTGTGGGCTGGAAGCCTTTGGAAGGCCGGGAAGGCGATCGGAGGGCCCGGATGGCCGTTTGGGAGCCCCAGAACGCCTTTGGAGGGTCCGAAAGGCCTTCAGAAGGCCGGAAGGCACTCGGGGGGCCGGAAGGCACTCGGGGGGCCGGAAGCCGTTCTGGGGGCCCGTGAGGCTTTCAAAGGGCCCGGAATGCCGTCGGAGGGATCGGAAGGCAATTGGGGAGCCCGGAAGGCTTTCTGTGGTCTGGAAGCCTTTGCCGGGAAGGTGATCGGAGGGCTCGGATGGCCGTTTGGGAGCCCCAGAACGCCTTTTGAGGGTCCGAAATTCCTTCAGAAGTGCGGAAGGCCCTCGGGGGCCGGAAGCCGTTCTGAGGGCCCGTGAGGCCTTCAAAGGGCCCGGAATGCCGTCGGAGGGACCGGAACGCCCTTTGGGAATTCGGAAGGCTTTCTGTGGGCTGCAAGCCTTTGGAAGGCCGGGAAGGCGATCGGAGGGCCCGGATGGCCGTTTGGGAGCCCCAGAACACCTTTGGAGGGTCCGAAAGGCCTTCAGAAGGCCGGAAGGCCCTCGGGGGGCCGGAAGGCACTCGGGGGGCCGGAAGCCGTTCTGAGGGCCCGTGAGGCCTTCAAAGGGCCCGGAATGCCGTCGGAGGGATTGGAAGGCAATTGGGGAGCCCGGAAGTCTCTCTGTGGGCTGGAAGCCTTTGGAAGGCCGGGAAGGCGATCGGAGGGCCCGGATGGCCGTTTGGGAGCCCCAGAACGCCTTTGGAAGGTCCGAAAGGCCTTCAGAAGGTCGGAAGGCACTCGGGGGGCCGGAAGGCACTCGGGGGGCCGGAAGCCGTTCTGAGGGCCCGTGAGGCTTTCAAAGGGCCCGGAATGCCGTCGGAGGGATCGGAAGGCAATTGGGGAGCCCGGAAGGCTTTCTGTGGGCTGGAAGCCTTTGGAAGGCCGGGAAGGTGATCGGAGAGCCCGGATGGCCGTTTGGGAGCCCCAGAACGCCTTTTGAGGGTCCGAAATTCCTTCAGAAGTGCGGAAGGCACTCGGGGGGGCCGGAAGGCACTCGGGGGGCCGGAAGCCGTTCTGGGGGCCCGTGAGGCTTTCAAAGGGCCCGGAATGCCGTCGGAGGGATCGGAAGGCAATTGGGGAGCCCGGAAGGCTTTCTGTGGGCTGGAAGCCTTTGGAAGGCCGGGAAGGCGATCGAAGGGCCCGGATGGCCGTTTGGGAGCCCCAGAACGCCTTTGGAGGGTCCGAAAGGCCTTCAGAAGGCCGGAAGGCACTCGGGGGGCCGGAAGGCACTCGGGGGGCCGGAAGCCGTTCTGGGGGCCCGTGAGGCTTTCAAAGGGCCCGGAATGCCGTCGGAGGGATCGGAAGGCAATTGGGGAGCCCGGAAGGCTTTCTGTGGGCTGGAAGCCTTTGGAAGGCCGGGAAGGCGATCGAAGGGCCCGGATGGCCGTTTGGGAGCCCCAGAACGCCTTTGGAGGGTCCGAAAGGCCTTCAGAAGGCCGGAAGGCACTCGGGGGGCCGGAAGGCACTCGGGGGGCCGGAAGCCGTTCTGGGGGCCCGTGAGGCTTTCAAAGGGCCCGGAATGCCGTCGGAGGGATCGGAAGGCAATTGGGGAGCCCGGAAGGCTTTCTGTGGGCTGGAAGCCTTTGGAAGGCCGGGAAGGTGATCGGAGGGCTCGGATGGCCGTTTGGGAGCCCCAGAACGCCTTTTGAGGGTCCGAAATTCCTTCAGAAGTGCGGAAGGCACTCGGGGGGCCGGAAGGCACTCGGGGGCCGGAAGCCGTTCTGGGGGCCCGTGAGGCTTTCAAAGGGCCCGGAATGCCGTCGGAGGGATCGGAAGGCAATTGGGGAGCCCGGAAGGCTTTCTGTGGGCTGGAAGCCTTTGGAAGGCCGGGAAGGCGATCGGAGGGCCCGGATGGCCGTTTGGGAGCCCCAGAACGCCTTTGGAGGGTCCGAAAGGCCTTCAGAAGGCCGGAAGGCACTCGGGGGGCCGGAAGGCACTCGGGGGGCTGGAAGCCGTTCTGGGGGCCCGTGAGGCTTTCAAAGGGCCCGGAATGCCGTCGGAGGGATCGGAAGGCAATTGGGGAGCCCGGAAGGCTTTCTGTGGGCTGGAAGCCTTTGGAAGGCCGGGAAGGCGATCGGAGGGCCCGGATGGCCGTTTGGGAGCCCCAGAACGCCTTTGGAGGGTCCGAAAGGCCTTCAGAAGGCCGGAAGGCACTCGGGGGGCCGGAAGCCGTTCTGGGGGCCCGTGAGGCTTTCAAAGGGCCCGGAATGCCGTCGGAGGGATCGGAAGGCAATTGGGGAGCCCGGAAGGCTTTCTGTGGGCTGGAAGCCTTTGGAAGGCCGGGAAGGTGATCGGAGAGCCCGGATGGCCGTTTGGGAGCCCCAGAACGCCTTTTGAGGGTCCGAAATTCCTTCAGAAGTGCGGAAGGCACTCGGGGGGGCCGGAAGGCACTCGGGGGGCCGGAAGCCGTTCTGGGGGCCCGTGAGGCTTTCAAAGGGCCCGGAATGCCGTCGGAGGGATCGGAAGGCAATTGGGGAGCCCGGAAGTCTCTCTGTGGGCTGGAAGCCTTTGGAAGGCCGGGAAGGCGATCGGAGGGCCCGGATGGCCGTTTGGGAGCCCCAGAACGCCTTTGGAAGGTCCGAAAGGCCTTCAGAAGGTCGGAAGGCACTCGGGGGGCCGGAAGGCACTCGGGGGGCCGGAAGCCGTTCTGAGGGCCCGTGAGGCTTTCAAAGGGCCCGGAATGCCGTCGGAGGGATCGGAAGGCAATTGGGGAGCCCGGAAGGCTTTCTGTGGGCTGGAAGCCTTTGGAAGGCCGGGAAGGTGATCGGAGAGCCCGGATGGCCGTTTGGGAGCCCCAGAACGCCTTTTGAGGGTCCGAAATTCCTTCAGAAGTGCGGAAGGCACTCGGGGGGCCGGAAGGCACTCGGGGGGCCGGAAGCCGTTCTGGGGGCCCGTGAGGCTTTCAAAGGGCCCGGAATGCCGTCGGAGGGATCGGAAGGCAATTGGGGAGCCCGGAAGGCTTTCTGTGGGCTGGAAGCCTTTGGAAGGCCGGGAAGGCGATCGAAGGGCCCGGATGGCCGTTTGGGAGCCCCAGAACGCCTTTGGAGGGTCCGAAAGGCCTTCAGAAGGCCGGAAGGCACTCGGGGGGGCCGGAAGGCACTCGGGGGGCCGGAAGCCGTTCTGGGGGCCCGTGAGGCTTTCAAAGGGCCCGGAATGCCGTCGGAGGGATCGGAAAGGCAATTGGGGAGCCCGGAAGGCTTTCTGTGGGCTGGAAGCCTTTGGAAGGCCGGGAAGGCGATCGAAGGGCCCGGATGGCCGTTTGGGAGCCCCAGAACGCCTTTGGAGGGTCCGAAAGGCCTTCAGAAGGCCGGAAGGCACTCGGGGGGCCGGAAGGCACTCGGGGGGCCGGAAGCCGTTCTGGGGGCCCGTGAGGCTTTCAAAGGGCCCGGAATGCCGTCGGAGGGATCGGAAGGCAATTGGGGAGCCCGGAAGGCTTTCTGTGGGCTGGAAGCCTTTGGAAGGCCGGGAAGGCGATCGGAGGGCCCGGATGGCCGTTTGGGAGCCCCAGAACGCCTTTTGAGGGTCCGAAATGCCTTCAGAAGTGCGGAAGGCACTCGGGGGGCCGGAAGGCACTCGGGGGGCCGGAAGCCGTTCTGGGGGCCCGTGAGGCTTTCAAAGGGCCCGGAATGCCGTCGGAGGGATCGGAAGGCAATTGGGGAGCCCGGAAGGCTTTCTGTGGGCTGGAAGCCTTTGGAAGGCCGGGAAGGCGATCGGAGGGCCCGGATGGCCGTTTGGGAGCCCCAGAACGCCTTTGGAGGGTCCGAAAGGCCTTCAGAAGGCCGGAAGGCACTCGGGGGGCCGGAAGGCACTCGGGGGGCCGGAAGCCGTTCTGGGGGCCCGTGAGGCTTTCAAAGGGCCCGGAATGCCGTCGGAGGGATCGGAAGGCAATTGGGGAGCCCGGAAGGCTTTCTGTGGGCTGGAAGCCTTTGGAAGGCCGGGAAGGCGATCGGAGGGCCCGGATGGCCGTTTGGGAGCCCCAGAACGCCTTTGGAGGGTCCGAAAGGCCTTCAGAAGGCCGGAAGGCACTCGGGGGGCCGGAAGCCGTTCTGGGGGCCCGTGAGGCTTTCAAAGGGCCCGGAATGCCGTCGGAGGGATCGGAAGGCAATTGGGGAGCCCGGAAGGCTTTCTGTGGGCTGGAAGCCTTTGGAAGGCCGGGAAGGCGATCGGAGGGCCCGGATGGCCGTTTGGGAGCCCCAGAACGCCTTTGGAGGGTCCGAAAGGCCTTCAGAAGGCCGGAAGGCACTCGGGGGGCCGGAAGCCGTTCTGGGGGCCCGTGAGGCTTTCAAAGGGCCCGGAATGCCGTCGGAGGGATCGGAAGGCAATTGGGGAGCCCGGAAGGCTTTCTGTGGGCTGGAAGCCTTTGGAAGGCCGGAAAGGCGATCGGAGGGCCCGGATGGCCGTTTGGGAGCCCCAGAACGCCTTTGGAGGGTCCGAAAGGCCTTCAGAAGGCCGGAAGGCACTCGGGGGGCCGGAAGCCGTTCTGAGGGCCCGTGAGGCCTTCAAAGGGCCCGGAATGCCGTCGGAGGGACCGGAAGGCCCTTGGGGAAGTCGGAAGGCTTTCTGTGGGCTGGAAGCCTTTGGAAGGCCGGGAAGGCGATCGGAGGGCCCGGATGGCCGTTTGGGAGCCCCAGAACGCCTTTGGAGGGTCCGAAATGCCTTCAGAAGGCCGGAAGGCACTCGGGGGGCCGGAAGCCGTTCTGGGGGCCCGTGAGGCTTTCAAAGGGCCCGGAATGCCGTCGGAGGGATCGGAAGGCAATTGGGGAGCCCGGAAGGCTTTCTGTGGGCTGGAAGCCTTTGGAAGGCCGGGAAGGTGATCGGAGGGCCCGGATGGCCGTTTGGGAGCCCCAGAACGCCTTTGGAGGGTCCGAAAGGCCTTCAGAAGGCCGGAAAGCACTCGGGGGGCCGGAAGGCACTCGGGGGGCCGGAAGCCGTTCTGAGGGCCCGTGAGGCCTTCAAAGGGCCCGGAATGCCGTCGGAGGGATCGGAAGGCAATTGGGGAGCCCGGAAGGCTTTCTGTGGGCTGGAAGCCTTTGGAAGGCCGGGAAGGCGATCGGAGCGCCCGGATGGCCGTTTGGGAGCCCCAGAACGCCTTTGGAGGGTCCGAAAGGCCTTCAGAAGGTCGGAAGGAACTCGGGGGGCCGGAAGCCGCTCGGGGGGCCGGAGGCCGTTCGGAGGGGCCCGTAAGGCTTTCAAAGGGCCCGGAATGCCGTTGGAGGGATCGGAAGGCAATAAGGGAGCCCGGAAGGCTTTCTGTGGGCTGGAAGCCTTTGGAAGGCCGGGAAGGCGATCGGAGGGCCCGGATGGCCGTTTGGGAGCCCCAGAACGCCTTTGGAGGGTCCGAAAGGCCTTCAGAAGGCCGGAAGGCACTCGGGGGGCCGGAAGCCGTTCTGAGGGCCCGTGAGGCCTTCAAAGGGCCCGGAATGCCGTCGGAGGGACCGGAAGGCCCTTTGGGAATTCGGAAGGCTTTCTGTGGGCTGGAAGCCTTTGGAAGGCCGGGAAGGCGATCGGAGGGCCCGGATGGCCGTTTGGGAGCCCCAGAACGCCTTTGGAGGGTCCGAAATGCCTTCAGAAGGCCGGAAGGCACTCGGGGGGCCGGAAGCCGTTCTGGGGGCCCGTGAGGCTTTCAAAGGGCCCGGAATGCCGTCGGAGGGATCGGAAGGCAATTGGGGAGCCCGGAAGGCTTTCTGTGGGCTGGAAGCCTTTGGAAGGCCGGGAAGGCGATCGGAGGGCCCGGATGGCCGTTTGGGAGCCCCAGAACGCCTTTGGAGGGTCCGAAAGGCCTTCAGAAGGCCGGAAAGCACTCGGGGGGCCGGAAGGCACTCGGGGGGCCGGAAGCCGTTCTGAGGGCCCGTGAGGCCTTCAAAGGGCCCGGAATGCCGTCGGAGGGATCGGAAGGCAATTGGGGAGCCCGGAAGGCTTTCTGTGGGCTGGAAGCCTTTGGAAGGCCGGGAAGGCGATCAGAGCGCCCGGATGGCCGTTTGGGAGCCCCAGAACGCCTTTGGAGGGTCCGAAAGGCCTTCAGAAGGTCGGAAGGAACTCGGGGGGCCGGAAGGCACTCGGGGGGCCGGAAGCCGTTCTGGGGGCCCGTAAGGCTTTCAAAGGGCCCGGAATGCCGTCGGAGGGATCGGAAGGCAATAAGGGAGCCCGGAAGGCTTTCTGTGGGCTGGAAGCCTTTGGAAGGCCGGGAAGGCGATCGGAGGGCCCGGATGGCCGTTTGGGAGCCCCAGAACGCCTTTGGAGGGTCCGAAAGGCCTTCAGAAGGCCGGAAGGCACTCGGGGGGCCGGAAGGCACTCGGGGGGCCGGAAGCCGTTCTGTGGGCCCGTGAGGCTTTCAAAGGGCCCGGAATGCCTTCGGAGGGATCGGAAGGCACTTGGGGAGCCCGGAAGGCTTTCTGTGGGCTGGGAGCCTTTGCCGGGAAGGCGATCGGAGGGCCCGGATGGCCGTTTGGGAGCCCCAGAACGCCTTTTGAGGGTCCGAAATGCCTTCAGAAGTGCGGAAGGCCCTCGGGGGGCCGGAAGCCGTTCTGAGGGCCCGTGAGGCCTTCAAAGGGCCCGGAATGCCGTCGGAGGGACCGGAAGGCCCTTTGGGAATTCGGAAGGCTTTCTGTGGGCTGGAAGCCTTTGGAAGGCCGGGAAGGCGATCGGAGGGCCCGGATGGCCGTTTGGGAGCCCCAGAACGCCTTTGGAGGGTCCGAAAGGCCTTCAGAAGGCCGGAAGGCACTCGGGGGGCCGGAAGGCACTCGGGGGGCCGGAAGCCGTTCTGAGGGCCCGTGAGGCCTTCAAAGGGCCCGGAATGCCGTCGGAGGGACCGGAAGGCACTTTGGGAATTCGGAAGGCTTTCTGTGGGCTGGAAGCCTTTGGAAGGCCGGGAAGGCGATCGGAGGGCCCGGATGGCCGTTTGGGAGCCCCAGAACGCCTTTGAGGGTCCGAAATGCCTTCAGAAGGCCGGAAGGCACTCGGGGGGCCGAAAGCCATTCTGAGGGCCCGTGAGGCCTTTAAAAGGCCCGGAATGCCGTCGGAGGGACCGGAAGGCACTTGGGGAGTTCGGAAGGCTTTCTGTGGGCTGGAAGCCTTTGGAAGGCCGGGAAGGCGATCGGAGGGCCCGGATGGCCGTTTGGGAGCCCCAGAACGCCTTTTGAGGGTCCGAAATGCGTTCAGAAGTGCGGAAGGCACTCGGGGGGCCGGAAGCCGTTCTGGGGGCCCGTGAGGCTTTCAAAGGGCCCGGAATGCCGTCGGAGGGATCGGAAGGCAATGGGGGAGCCCGGAAGGCTTTCTGTGGGCTGGAAGCCTTTGGAAGGCCGGGAAGGCGATCGGAGGGCCCGGATGGCCGTTTGGGAGCCCCAGAACGCCTTTGGAGGGTCCGAAAGGCCTTCAGAAGGCCGGAAGGCACTCGGGGGGCCGGAAGGCACTCGGGGGGCCGGAAGCCGTTCTGGGGGCCCGTGAGGCCTTCAAAGGGCCCGGAATGCCGTCGGAGGGATCGGAAGGCACTTGGGGAGCCCGGAAGGCTTTCTATGGGCTGGAAGCCTTTGGAAGGCCGGGAAGGCGATCGGAGGGCCCGGATGGCCGTTTGGGAGCCCCAGAACGCCTTTGGAGGGTCCGAAAGGCCTTCAGAAGGCCGGAAGGCACTCGGGGGGCCGGAAGGCACTCGGGGGGCCGGAAGCCGTTCTGAGGGCCCGTGAGGCCTTCAAAGGGCCCGGAATGCCGTCGGAGGGATCGGAAGGCAATTGGGGAGCCCGGAAGGCTTTCTGTGGGCTGGAAGCCTTTGGAAGGCCGGGAAGGCGATCGGAGGGCCCGGATGGCCGTTTGGGAGCCCCAGAACGCCTTTGGAGGGTCCGAAAGGCCTTCAGAAGGCCGGAAGGCACTCGGGGGGCCGGAAGGCACTCGGGGGGCCGGAAGCCGTTCTGGGGGCCCGTGAGGCCTTCAAAGGGCCCGGAATGCCGTCGGAGGGATCGGAAGGCACTTGGGGAGCCCGGAAGGCTTTCTATGGGCTGGAAGCCTTTGGAAGGCCGGGAAGGCGATCGGAGGGCCCGGATGGCCGTTTGGGAGCCCCAGAACGCCTTTGGAGGGTCCGAAAGGCCTTCAGAAGGCCGGAAGGCACTCGGGGGGCCGGAAGGCACTCGGGGGGCCGGAAGCCGTTCTGAGGGCCCGTGAGGCCTTCAAAGGGCCCGGAATGCCGTCGGAGGGACCGGAAGGTACTTTTGGGGAGCCCGGAAGGCTTTCTGTGGGCTGGAAGCCTTTGGAAGGCCGGGAAGGCGATCGGAGGGCCCGGATGGCCGTTTGGGAGCCCCAGAACGCCTTTGGAGGGTCCGAAAGGCCTTCAGAAGGCCGGAAGGCACTCGGGGGGCCGGAAGGCACTCGGGGGGCCGGAAGCCGTTCTGGGGGCCCGTGAGGCCTTCAAAGGGCCCGGAATGCCGTCGGAGGGATCGGAAGGCACTTGGGGAGCCCGGAAGGCTTTCTATGGGCTGGAAGCCTTTGGAAGGCCGGGAAGGCGATCGGAGGGCCCGGATGGCCGTTTGGGAGCCCCAGAACGCCTTTGGAGGGTCCGAAAGGCCTTCAGAAGGCCGGAAGGCACTCGGGGGGCCGGAAGGCACTCGGGGGGCCGGAAGCCGTTCTGAGGGCCCGTGAGGCCTTCAAAGGGCCCGGAATGCCGTCGGAGGGACCGGAAGGTACTTTTGGAATTCGGAAGGCTTTCTGTGGGCTGGAAGCCTTTGGAAGGCCGGGAAGGCGATCGGAGGGCCCGGATGGCCGTTTGGGAGCCCCAGAACGCCTTTGGAGGGTCCGAAAGGCCTTCAGAAGGCCGGAAGGCACTCGGGGGGCCGGAAGGCACTCGGGGGGTAGAAAAGGATACCGCAGCGGAGACGAGGACGGCGTTAGCGAACGGACCCGGAACCCAGTAATACTTACCGAACATACCTGTAACCTTACCGAGCTGAAGAGACGCTGCGACCGCGTCGCCGCCAGACCAACCCGGACGGACAATTACGCGCAACAGCACAAGAACGGCACGAACGCCCGGACAAAACAACCCGACAAATTGTAGACTCACCTGCGTTCAATGGAGGAAGCGAAGCGGGAAGATACGAAGGAAAAAAGGGCGTGAGTAATGGCAATGGGCAACGGCATTGGCAGCGAAGGAAGGGGCGAGCAGGCAGGCAAGCAAGGCAAGACACACAGAAACCCACGAACGAGCTGGGGCGGCGACGCGGTGCAAAAGAGGGCAGAAGGGGCAGCTGGGCATAGAAGAAAGGGATACGGAAGGGCATAATGTACGACGGGCAGGAGGCGGAAGGCAGAGGAGATGGGGCAGAGGAAAAGAGAAAGGCAAGGCGAACAGCAGTGGGCAAGACAGGGGCAGAAGACAGACGAGCGGGAAGGGATACGAGGGGAAGGGTAGGGACGAGTAGAAGAGAAGGACGACGGCAGGACAGGTGGAAAGGGCAGAGGCAGCGGGGCGCGTGGAGACGATGCGCAGGAGGGGCCGGGTGGCGGACCGTGAAGAGTCGGCTCCCCACCACACCGGCCGAGCGCGCAGGCCACCATGCATGAGGGGCCTGGGTCAAGGGTAATGCGGCCCAGGGGCTGGGAGGGCTGGGGGCGGGCTGGTGGCGGACTGGGGTGGGGGTGGGGGTGGGGGGGGGGGGGGGGGGGTGGGGGGGGGAGGGGGCAGAAAATGACGCCGCAGCGGACACGGCGAGGGCGAGAGCAAACGGACCCGGGGGTGGGGGTGGGTGGGGGTGGGGGGTGGGGTTTCGGGGGGGTGGTGGTGGAGGGGGGCCGGGGGAAGACCGGTATGGCAGGGAAGGCGTGCGAGCAGACAATGGGGGCGGGCAGGGGGGGGAGGAGGAGGAGTGAGGATGCCGGGCTCCGCACAGGCTGCCGGGCCCCCGGAGGGGCCGGCTGCCAAGCCTCATGACTCGGCATCCCCGTGGAGGTGGGAGCGAGTGGGGTAGCCGGGGGCAGGGCGGCTAACGGGGGTGGGCGGGGTGGCTAGGGTGGGTTACGGAGATGTTGGTGGACGATGCCGAGCATGTCCCGGTGGGTGGAATGGCGCTCGAAGTAGAAGGTGTGGGGGCAGGCGGCAAGGAGGCGGACGAGTTGACTGAGGAGGCCGGCTTTGGGGTAGGCATGGGCGGTGAGGGCACGGATGAGGGCTGCGAGTTTCACGCAGAAGTTGTCAGCGTCGGTGATGACCCGCCGGAGCCGATGGAACTGGCCGGTGAAGATGTTGCGTTTGCAGGCCTCATTGACGTTGGAGTCGCGGGCGACGAAGCGGGAGAGGCGGACACCAGCGAAGGCAGGCTGCTCCCGCTTGTCGTACAGGCGCGTGATAAACCAGCTGGCTCCGTGGCGGGGGGCGGGGACGAGGAGGAGGTCAAGGAAGGGGACAGAGCCGGCGGGGAGGTGGGGGTGGTGCTGGGGGGTGAGCCCGAGCTCCGGGGGGTAAATGCCGTGAATGCCGTGGAGGGTTTGGTTGGTGTAGAGGAGGCGGGGAAGGTCGGGGTTGTTGAGGGAAAGGAGGTCGTCCAGGAAGCGGCAGGAGTGGCGGCAGCGGGTGAGGGTGCGCTTGGCAGCGGGGGAGGCGGGCGGGGAGGTGCGGTTGCGTTGGTCCAGGAATTCGAACTCGAACCAGGCGAGGAAGAGATTGGCGATGAAGGGGGCGGCGGAGATGCCCATGGGGATGCCGCAGACTTGGCGGACCAGGGCAGGACCGAACGCGATGAAGGTGGAGGAGAGGAGGGAGGCGAGGAGTTGGAGGAATTCTTGAACGTGGAGGACGCGGGTAGCGGTGCGGCCGTCGGCGCTGCCGGAGTAAGGGGGCCCCGGGCGGAGGGTGTGGAAGGTAACACGATGGGTGGGCTTGTCACGAGGGCGGGTGGGGTTGGGGGCGGTGGTGACGACACGGATGTAGGGGGTGGATCCAAGGCAGCGGGTGAGGAGGGCGGTAAAGGTGGAGAGGAGGAGGTGGTGGGGGAGATTGGTGTAGAGGCGTTCGAAATCCCAGGCGTGGGGCGCAGCGGCACGGGCGTGGGAGTAGGAGCAGGCGTTGTACGCGGCGATGAGCTGAGTGGCGGCCCGGGAAGAGAGGCAGAACCATGGCTCAAACCCTGGCAGGCGCTCACGCCAGAGGGTGGTGAACACGGGGACGACAGCACGGAGGACAGCGGTAACGAGGTCGCTGATGGTGGTGGAGGGGCACTTGTGAGAGCAGGCAAGGTAGCGCATGGAGGGCGGGGTCTTGTGCATCTTGAGGGTGCCGGCGTAGTAAGCGGGTGGGAGGGCGAGATTGTAGGAGAGCTGCCAGGGGGCGAGGCGGGCGTTTTCGGCGGTAAGGTGCTGGTGCATGGCGGCGTGGGTGCAGGGGTGGTAGTAGACAGGTGCAGGAGGGGCGGCGGGGGCAGGGGGCGCGGGGGAAGGAGGGGGAGGGGGTGGAGGGGAGGGGGGAGGGGGAGGGTGTGCGGGTGGGGGAGGGGGCGGTGGCGGAGGAGCAGGGCCGGGGACGGGGGCTGGGGGTGGGGGAGGTGGGGCAGCGAAGGCGTCGTGGAGGTGAAGGTCGCGCATGCATTTCTCAGCGTAGAATTTCTTGCAGACGAGTTGGAACGTGGACGAGCTTTTATCGGTAACGGGCGATGAAGTCATCGGTGGCATGGCGGAAAGCGGCAAGGTCGGCGTCGGTAAGGACGGGCCAGTGGAATGGGTGGGGGGGCCGGGAGGTGATGGTGGTTGCCAAGCTGGCGAGGAAGGCGTTGACCCACGAGTCGAGGGAGGAAGAAGGGACGCCCGCCCGTTTGGCAAGGTGGGAGGTGAAGGTGAGGGCGTGAGCTCGGACGTCGGCGAGGAGGGTGGGGAGAGGAGGGGGAGGCCGGTGGGCACGGTAGCGGGCGCCTTTGTCCCAGTAGGAGGTGAGGGTGGTGGGGAGGACGGGGGATGGGCTGGTGGACATGACGTGGGGAATGCCAGGGGGGCAGAGGCTGGGGAAGCGTTTTTTTTTTTTTAATTCCGGAGGAACCCCGACTCGGGACATGGGACACACATGTTGTCTGGCGGCTCCACTGATGCTGCCACTTCTGCTGAGTAGCTAGCGTGCCAGGCTTCTGGGCGACTCCAAGGGCCAGATGGATGGTGCTGATGACTGTATGATGAGTCTTGTAAACCTCCGGACGGGACAGGGACAGGGGTGGGCACCCTCCTTTCTCATCACACCCCGGGTAATGGTCACTGACTGGTTTCGATCCCGGGATCCCGGGGGGAATTACAAGGTTTCCCTGTTGCCAGCCAATGATCCATTGCCTGCATCTGTGGGGTGCAGGTAAGTTGCAAATGTCCGTGGCGGGACTTGAACCCGGGTCACCCGGGCCGAAAGCAGTGCCTTAACTTTCGGTGGGGAAGCGGTGGCAGGCGCAGGGGCGGTCGGCGCGGACGAGGTCGGTATAGGCGGCGTGGGTGAGGTTACGAGCGAAGGAGGGGTAGGTGCAGAAGAGGAGGTGTAGGGGTGGGCCGGCCGTGAAATGGAGGTGGGGCTGGGGGGCGCCGAGGGGGAGGTGGGAGGCGACGGCGGGGTCAGCGAGGATGTCGTGGAGGGCGGAGATGGGGAGGAGTTGGCGGAGGGGGTGGGGGAGCCAAAGTTTGGCGGAGAGGTCCGGGGCGCCGGCGGGGCGGTCGCGGGCGCCCAGGGCGGAGGTGAGCGGGATGACGAGGGCAGCCACGAAGTCGGGGAGGAGGCCCAGCTCGGCGGGGGAGGAGTGGGTGATGGTGGCGTGGAGGATATGCAGCGTGCGGGTGGCGAAGGTGGTGAAATGGGAGGCCGGAATGGAGCCACGCTCTTGCCAACGGTCCTGCAGTGCAAAGAGGCGGCGGGGGGTGCCGTGGCAATTGCGCCAGCGCCGTCGGTGTTCGGCGTCGGAGGGGAGGGCACCCGCGCCGAAAGGGGTGGTGGCGAGGTCAGCGGCAATGGAGTGGGCTTCGAAGCGAGTGTTGAGACCGGGCTGGGCGGCAGGGTGGAGGGCATTGAAGCGTTGGGCCCAGACCATTTCCAGACTGGCGGCTTTGCGCTTGAAGTTGCTATTGGTGGCGCCGACGATGATTTGCAGGGGGACCGGAAGCCGGCACTCGGGGGGCCGGAAGCCGTTCTGGGGGCCCGTGAGGCTTTCAAAGGGCCCGGAATGCCGTCGGAGGGATCGGAAGGCAATTGGGGAGCCCGGAAGGCTTTCTGTGGGCTGGAAGCCTTTGGAAGGCCGGGAAGGCGATCGGAGGGCCCGGATGGCCGTTTGGGAGCCCCAGAACGCCTTTGGAGGGTCCGAAAGGCCTTCAGAAGGCCGGAAGGCACTCGGGGGGCCGGAAGGCACTCGGGGGGCCGGAAGCCGTTCTGGGGGCCCATGAGGCTTTCAAAGGGCCCGGAATGCCGTCGGAGGGATCGGAAGGCAATTGGGGAGCCCGGAAGGCTTTCTGTGGGCTGGAAGCCTTTGCCGGGAAGGCGATCAGAGGGCCCGGATGGTCGTTTGGGAGCCCCAGAACGCCTTTTGAGGGTCCGAAATGCCTTCAGAAGTGCGGAAGGCCCTCGGGGGGCCGGAAGCCGTTCTGAGGGCCCGTGAGGCCTTCAAAGGGCCTTTGAAGGCCTCACGGGCCCTCAGAACGGCTTCCGGCCCCCCGAGGGCCTTCCGCACTTCTGAAGGCATTTCGGACCCTCAAAAGGCGTTCTGGGGCTCCCAAACGACCATCCGGGCCCTCTGATCGCCTTCCCGGCAAAGGCTTCCAGCCCACAGAAAGCCTTCCGGGCTCCCCAATTGCCTTCCGATCCCTCCGACGGCATTCCGGGCCCTTTGAAAGCCTCATGGGCCCCCAGAACGGCTTCCGGCCCCCCGAGTGCCTTCCGGCCCCCCGAGTGCCTTCCGGCCTTCTGAAGGCCTTTCGGACCCTCCAAAGGCGTTCTGGGGCTCCCAAACGGCCATCCGGGCCCTCCGATCGCCTTCCCGGCCTTCCAAAGGCTTCCAGCCCACAGAAAGCCTTCCGGGCTCCCCAATTGCCTTCCGATCCCTCCGACGGCATTCCGGGCCCTTTGAAAGCCTCACGGGCCCCCAGAACGGCTTCCGGCCCCCCGAGTGCCGGCTTCCGGTCCCCCTGCAAATCATCGTCGGCGCCACCAATAGCAACTTCAAGCGCAAAGCCGCCAGTCTGGAAATGGTCTGGGCCCAACGCTTCAATGCCCTCCACCCTGCCGCCCAGCCCGGTCTCAACACTCGCTTCGAAGCCCACTCCATTGCCGCTGACCTCGCCACCACCCCTTTCGGCGCGGGTGCCCTCCCCTCCGACGCCGAACACCGACGGCGCTGGCGCAATTGCCACGGCACCCCCCGCCGCCTCTTTGCACTGCAGGACCGTTGGCAAGAGCGTGGCTCCATTCCGGCCTCCCATTTCACCACCTTCGCCACCCGCACGCTGCATATCCTCCACGCCACCATCACCCACTCCTCCCCCGCCGAGCTGGGCCTCCTCCCCGACTTCGTGGCTGCCCTCGTCATCCCGCTCACCTCCGCCCTGGGCGCCCGCGACCGCCCCGCCGGCGCCCCGGACCTCTCCGCCAAACTTTGGCTCCCCCACCCCCTCCGCCAACTCCTCCCCATCTCCGCCCTCCACGACATCCTCGCTGACCCCGCCGTCGCCTCCCACCTCCCCCTCGGCGCCCCCCAGCCCCACCTCCATTTCACGGCCGGCCCACCCCTACACCTCCTCTTCTGCACCTACCCCTCCTTCGCTCGTAACCTCACCCACGCCGCCTATACCGACCTCGTCCGCGCCGACCGCCCCTGCGCCTGCCACCGCTTCCCCACCGAAAGTTAAGGCACTGCTTTCGGCCCGGGTGACCCGGGTTCAAGTCCCGCCACGGACATTTGCAACTTACCTGCACCCCACAGATGCAGGCAATGGATCATTGGCTGGCAACAGGGAAACCTTGTAATTCCCCCCGGGATCCCGGGATCGAAACCAGTCAGTGACCATTACCCGGGGTGTGATGAGAAAGGAGGGTGCCCACCCCTGTCCCTGTCCCGTCCGGAGGTTTACAAGACTCATCATACAGTCATCAGCACCATCCATCTGGCCCTTGGAGTCGCCCAGAAGCCTGGCACGCTAGCTACTCAGCAGAAGTGGCAGCATCAGTGGAGCCGCCAGACAACATGTGTGTCCCATGTCCCGAGTCGGGGTTCCTCCGGAATTAAAAAAAAAAAAACGCTTCCCCAGCCTCTGCCCCCCTGGCATTCCCCACGTCATGTCCACCAGCCCATCCCCCGTCCTCCCCACCACCCTCACCTCCTACTGGGACAAAGGCGCCCGCTACCGTGCCCACCGGCCTCCCCCTCCTCTCCCCACCCTCCTCGCCGACGTCCGAGCTCACGCCCTCACCTTCACCTCCCACCTTGCCAAACGGGCGGGCGTCCCTTCTTCCTCCCTCGACTCGTGGGTCAACGCCTTCCTCGCCAGCTTGGCAACCACCATCACCTCCCGGCCCCCCCACCCATTCCACTGGCCCGTCCTTACCGACGCCGACCTTGCCGCTTTCCGCCATGCCACCGATGACTTCATCGCCCGTTACCGATAAAAGCTCGTCCACGTTCCAACTCGTCTGCAAGAAATTCTACGCTGAGAAATGCATGCGCGACCTTCACCTCCACGACGCCTTCGCTGCCCCACCTCCCCCACCCCCAGCCCCCGTCCCCGGCCCTGCTCCTCCGCCACCGCCCCCTCCCCCACCCGCACACCCTCCCCCTCCCCCCTCCCCTCCACCCCCTCCCCCTCCTTCCCCCGCGCCCCCTGCCCCCGCCGCCCCTCCTGCACCTGTCTACTACCACCCCTGCACCCACGCCGCCATGCACCAGCACCTTACCGCCGAAAACGCCCGCCTCGCCCCCTGGCAGCTCTCCTACAATCTCGCCCTCCCACCCGCTTACTACGCCGGCACCCTCAAGATGCACAAGACCCCGCCCTCCATGCGCTACCTTGCCTGCTCTCACAAGTGCCCCTCCACCACCATCAGCGACCTCGTTACCGCTGTCCTCCGTGCTGTCGTCCCCGTGTTCACCACCCTCTGGCGTGAGCGCCTGCCAGGGTTTGAGCCATGGTTCTGCCTCTCTTCCCGGGCCGCCACTCAGCTCATCGCCGCGTACAACGCCTGCTCCTACTCCCACGCCCGTGCCGCTGCGCCCCACGCCTGGGATTTCGAACGCCTCTACACCAATCTCCCCCACCACCTCCTCCTCTCCACCTTTACCGCCCTCCTCACCCGCTGCCTTGGATCCACCCCCTACATCCGTGTCGTCACCACCGCCCCCAACCCCACCCGCCCTCGTGACAAGCCCACCCATCGTGTTACCTTCCACACCCTCCGCCCGGGGCCCCCTTACTCCGGCAGCGCCGACGGCCGCACCGCTACCCGCGTCCTCCACGTTCAAGAATTCCTCCAACTCCTCGCCTCCCTCCTCTCCTCCACCTTCATCGCGTTCGGTCCTGCCCTGGTCCGCCAAGTCTGCGGCATCCCCATGGGCATCTCCGCCGCCCCCTTCATCGCCAATCTCTTCCTCGCCTCGCCTGGTTCGAGTTCGAATTCCTGGACCAACGCAAACCGCACCTCCCCGCCCGCCTCCCCCGCTGCCAAGCGCACCCTCACCCGCTGCCGCCACTCCTGCCGCTTCCTGGACGACCTCCTTTCCCTCAACAACCCCGACCTTCCCCGCCTCCTCTACACCAACCAAACCCTCCACGGCATTCACGGCATTTACCCCCCGGAGCTCGGGCTCACCCCCCACCACCACCCCCACCTCCCCGCCGGCTCTGTCCCCTTCCTTGACCTCCACCTCGTCCCCGCCCCCCGCCACGGAGCCAGCTGGTTTATCACGCGCCTGTACGACAAGCGGGAGCAGCCTGCCTTCGCTGGTGTCCGCCTCTCCCGCTTCGTCGCCCGCGACTCCAACGTCAATGAGGCCTGCAAACGCAACATCTTCACCGGCCAGTTCCATCGGCTCCGGCGGGTCATCACCGACGCTGACAACACAACTTCTGCGTGAAACTCGCAGCCCTCATCCGTGCCCTCACCGCCCATGCCTACCCCAAAGCCGGCCTCCTCAGTCAACTCGTCCGCCTCCTTGCCGCCTGCCCCCACACCTTCTACTTCGAGCGCCATTCCACCCACCGGGACATGCTCGGCATCGTCCACCAACATCTCCGTAACCCACCCAAGCCACCCCGCCCACCCCCGTTAGCCGCCCTGCCCCCGGCTACCCCACTCGCTCCCACCTCCACGGGGATGCCGAGTCATGAGGCTTGGCAGCCGGCCCCTCCGGGGGCCCGGCAGCCTGTGCGGAGCCCGGCCTCCTCACTCCTCCTCCTCCCCCCCCTGCCCGCCCCCATTGTCTGCTCGCACGCCTTCCCTGCCATACCGGTCTTCCCCCGGCCCCCCTCCACCACCACCCCCCCGAAACCCCACCCCCCACCCCCACCCACCCCCACCCCCGGGTCCGTTTGCTCTCGCCCTCGCCGTGTCCGCTGCGGCGTCATTTTCTGCCCCCTCCCCCCCCCACCCCCCCCCCCCCCCCCCCACCCCCACCCCCACCCCAGTCCGCCACCAGCCCGCCCCCAGCCCTCCCAGCCCCTGGGCCGCATTACCCTTGACCCCGGCCCCTCATGCAGGGTGGCCTGCGCGCTCGGCCGGTGTGGTGGGGAGCCGACTCTTCACGGTCCGCCACCCGGCCCCTCCTGCGCATCGTCTCCACGCGCCCCGCTGCCTCTGCCCTTTCCACCTGTCCTGCCGTCGTCCTTCTCTTCTACTCGTCCCTACCCTTCCCCTCGTATCCCTTCCCGCTCGTCTGTCTTCTGCCCCTGTCTTGCCCACTGCTGTTCGCCTTGCCTTTCTCTTTTCCTCTGCCCCATCTCCTCTGCCTTCCGCCTCCTGCCCGTCGTACATTATGCCCTTCCGTATCCCTTTCTTCTATGCCCAGCTGCCCCTTCTGCCCTCTTTTGCACCGCGTCGCCGCCCCAGCTCGTTCGTGGGTTTCTGTGTGTCTTGCCTTGCTTGCCTGCCTGCTCGCCCCTTCCTTCGCTGCCAATGCCGTTGCCCATTGCCATTACTCACGCCCTTTTTTCCTTCGTATCTTCCCGCTTCGCTTCCTCCATTGAACGCAGGTGAGTCTACAATTTGTCGGGTTGTTTTGTCCGGGCGTTCGTGCCGTTCTTGTGCTGTTGCGCGTAATTGTCCGTCCGGGTTGGTCTGGCGGCGACGCGGTCGCAGCGTCTCTTCAGCTCGGTAAGGTTACAGGTATGTTCGGTAAGTATTACTGGGTTCCGGGTCCGTTCGCTAACGCCGTCCTCGTCTCCGCTGCGGTATCCTTTTCTACCCCCCGAGTGCCTTCCGGCCCCCCGAGTGCCTTCCGGCCTTCTGAAGGCCTTTCGGACCCTCCAAAGGCGTTCTGGGGCTCCCAAACGGCCATCCGGGGCCCATCCGATCGCCTTCCCCCCCGGGCCTTGCCAAAGGCTTCCAGCACTCACAGAAAGCCTTCCGAATTCCAAAAGTTACATCTGGTACCTGACGGAATCGGGCCTTTGAAGTGCTACGGTCCCTCAGAACTGCTTCGGCCCCGCGGCCATTCGGCACCACGAGTGCTTCGGCTTTGAAGGCATTTCGGACCTCAAAGGGTTTGGGGGGCTCCCAAAACGGCCTGGGCCCTCGATCCGCCTTGGCTTCCAAAGGCTTCAGCATAGAAAGCCTTCCGGTCCAAAGTGCTTCGATCCGGCATTCCGGGCCCTTTGAAGGCCTCACGGTGCCCTCAGAAGGCTTTCCGGCCTGCCCGAGTGCCTTCCGGCCCCCCCGAGTGCCTTCCGCCGTTTGAAGGCCCTTTCGGACCCTCCAAAGGCGTTCTGGGGCTCCCAAACGGCCATCCTGCCCTTGTAAATCACAGAAAACCGACCGATCGCCCTTCCCGGCCTTCCAAAGGCTTCCCAGCCCATAGAAAGCCTTCCGGGCTCCCCAAGGTGCCTTCCGGTCCCTCCGACGGCATTCCGGGCCCTTTGAAGGCCTCACGGGCCCTCAGAACGGCTTCCGGCCCCCCGAGTGCCTTTCCGGCCCCCCGAGTGCCTTCCGGCCTTCTGAAGGCCTTTCGGACCCTCCAAAGGCGTTCTGGGGCTCCCAAACGGCCATCCGGGCCCCTCCGATCGCCTTCCCGGCCTTCCAAAGGCTTCCAGCCCATAGAAAGCCTTCCGGGCTCCCCAAAGTGCCTTCCGTTCCATCCTATGGCATTCCGGGCCCTTTGAAGGACTCACGGGCCCTCAGAACGGCTTCCGGGCCCCCCGAGTGCCTTCCGGCCCCCCGAGTGCCTTCCGGCCTTCTGAAGGCCTTTCGGACCCTCCAAAGGCGTTTCTGGGGCTCCCAAACGGCCATCCGGGCCCTCCGATCGCCTTCCCGTCCCGGCCTTCCAAAGGCTTCCAGCCCATAGAAAGCCTTCCGGGCTCCCCAAGTGCCTTCCGATCCCTCCGACGGCATTTCCGGGCCCTTTGAAGGCCTCACGGGCCCCCAGAACGCTTCCGGCCCCCCGAGTGCCTTCCGGCCCCCCAGTGCCTTCCGGCCTTCTGAAGGCCTTTCGGACCCTCCAAGGCTGTTCTGGGGCTCCCAAACGGCCATCCGGGCCCTCCGATCGCCTTCCCGGCCTTCCAAAGGCTTCCAGCCACAGAAAGCCTTCCGGGCTCCCCAATTGCCTTCCGATCCTCCGACGGCATCCGGGCCCTTTGAAGGCCTCACGGGCCCCCAGAACGGCTTCCGGCCCCCCGAGTGCCTTCCGGCCCCCGAGTGCCTTCCGGCCTTCTGAAGGCCTTTCGGACCCTCCAAAGGCGTTCTGGGGCTCCCAAACGGGCCATCCGGGCCCTCCGATCGCCTTCCCGGCCTTCCAAAGGCTTCCACTTCCAGCCCACTAGAAAGCCTTCGGGCTCCCCAATTGCCTTCCGATCCCTCCGACGGCATTCCGGGCCCTTTTAAAGGCCTCACGGGGCCCCAGAACGGCTTCCGGCCCCCCGACGTGCCTTCCGCCTTCTGAAGGCATTTCGGACCCTCAATAGGCGTTCTGGGGCTCCCAAACGGCATCCGGGCCCTACCGATCGCCTTCCCGGCCTTCCAAGAGCTTCCAGCCCACAGAAAGCCTTCCCGGGTATCCCCAATTGCCTTCCGTCCCTCCGACGGCCATTCCGGGCCCTTTGAAAGGCCTCACGGGCCCTCAGAACGGCTTCCGGCCCCCCGAGTGCCTTCTGGCCCCCCGAGTGCCTTCCGGCCTTCTGAAGGCATTTCGGACCCT
>BRXU01000044.1:0-10000 GCA_030267565.1 Pleodorina starrii
CTGGCTGCTGCTGCCTGCTGGCTGCCTGGCTGCCTGCCTGCCTGGCTGCCTGCTGCCTGCCTGGCTGCCTGCCTGGCTGCCTGGCTGCCTGCCTGGCTGCCTGGCTGCCTGCTGCCTGCCTGCCTGCCTGGCTGCTGCCTGGCTGCCTGCGCTGCCTGGCTGCCTGCCTGCCTGCCTGCCTGCCTGCCTGCCTGCCTGCCTGCCTGCCTGCCTGCCTGCCTGCCTGCTGCTGCCTGGCCTGCCTGCTGGCTGCCTGGCTGCCTGCCTGCTGCCTGCCTGCCTGCTGCCTGGCTGCTGCCTGGCTGGCTGCCTGCCTGCCTGCCTGCCTGCTGCCTGGCTGCCTGCGCTGCCTGGCTGCCTGCCTGGCTGCCTGCCTGCCTGGCTGCCTGGCCTGCCTGCCTGCCTGGCCTGCCTGCTGCTGCCTGGCTGCCTGCCTGGCTGCCTGCCTGGCTGCCTGCCTGCCTGCCTGCCTGGCTGCTGCCTGCCTGGCTGCCTGCCTGCTGGCTGCCTGCTGCCTGCCTGGCTGCCTGCCTGCCTGCCTGCCTGCTGCTGCCTGCCTGGCTGCCTGGCTGCCTGCCTGCTGCCTGCCTGGCTGCCTGCCTGCCTGCCTGGCTGCCTGCCTGGCTGCCTGCCTGCCTGCCTGCCTGCCTGCCTGCCTGCCTGGCTGCCTGCCTGCCTGCCTGCCTGCCTGCCTGCCTGCCTGCCTGCCTGCCTGCCTGCCTGCCTGCCTGCCTGCCTGCCTGCCTGCCTGCCTGCCTGCCTGCCTGCCTGCCTGCCTGCCTGCCTGCCTGCCTGCCTGCCTGCCTGCCTGCCTGCCTGCCTGCCTGCTGCCTGCCTGCCTGCCTGCCTGCCTGCCTGCCTGCCTGCCTGCCTGCCTGCCTGCCTGCCTGCCTGCCTGCCTGCCTGGCTGCCTGCCTGCCTGCCTGCCTGCCTGCCTGCCTGCCTGCCTGCCTGCCTGCCTGCCTGCCTGCCTGCCTGCCTGCCTGCCTGCCTGCCTGCCTGCCTGCCTGCCTGCCTGCCTGCCTGCCTGCCTGCCTGCCTGCCTGCCTGCCTGCCTGCCTGCCTGCGTGCCTGCGTGCCTGACTGCTGCCTGCCTGCCTGCCTGCCTGCCTGCCTGCTGTCAGCCTGCCTGCCTGCCTGGCTGCCTGCCTGCCTGCCTGCCTGCCTGCCTGCCTGCCTGCCTGACTGCCTGACTGCCTGCCTGCCTGCCTGGCTGCCTGCCTGCCTGCCTGCCTGCCTGCCTGCCTGCCTGCCTGCCTGCCTGCCTGCCTGCCTGCCTGCCTGGCTGCCTGCCTGCCTGCCTGCCTGCCTGCCTGCCTGCCTGCCTGCCTGCCTGCCTGCCTGCCTGCCTGCTGCCTGCCTGCCTGCCTGCCTGCCTGCCTGCCTGCCTGCCTGCCTGCCTGCCTGCCTGCCTGCCTGCCTGCTGCCTGCCTGCCTGCCTGCCTGCCTGCCTGCGCTGCCTGCCTGCTGCCTGCCTGCCTGCCTGCCTGCCTGCCTGCCTGCCTGCCTGCCTGCCTGCCTGCCTGCCTGCCTGCCTGCCTGCCTGCCTGCCTGCCTGCCTGCTGCCTGCCTGCCTGCCTGCCTGCCTGCCTGCCTGCCTGCCTGCCTGCTGCCTGCCTGCCTGCCTGCCTGCCTGCCTGCCTGCCTGCCTGCCTGCCTGCCTGCCTGCTGCCTGCCTGCCTGCCTGCCTGCCTGCCTGCCTGCCTGCCTGCCTGCCTGCCTGCCTGCCTGCCTGCCTGCCTGCCTGCCTGCCTGCCTGCCTGCCTGCCTGCCTGCCTGCCTGCCTGCCTGCCTGCCTGCCTGCTGCCTGCCTGCCTGCCTGCCTGCCTGCTGCCTGCCTGCCTGCCTGCCTGCCTGCCTGCGCTGCCTGCCTGCCTGCCTGCCTGCCTGCCTGCGCTGCCTGCCTGCCTGCCTTCCTGCCTTGCTGCCTGCCTGCCTGCCTGCCTGCCTGCCTGCCTGCCTGCCTGCCTGCCTGCCTGCCTGCCTGCCTGCCTGCCTGCCTGCCTGCCTGCCTGCCTGCCTGCCTGCCTGCGTGCCTGCCTGCGTGCCTGACTGCCTGACTGACTGCCTGCGTGCCTGCCTGCCTGCCTGCCTGCCTGCCTGCCTGCCTGCCTGCCTGCCTGCCTGCCTGCCTGCCTGCCTGCCTGCCTGCCTGCCTGCCTGCCTGCCTGCCTGCCTGCCTGCCTGCCTGCGTGCCTGCCTGCCTGCCTGCCTGCCTGCCTGCCTGCCTGCCTGCCTGCGTGCCTGCCTGCCTGCCTGCCTGCCTGCCTGCCTGCCTGCCTGCCTGCCTGCCTGCCTGCCTGCCTGCCTGCCTGCCTGCCTGCCTGCCTGCCTGCCTGGCTGCCTGCCTGCCTGCCTGCCTGCCTGCCTGCCTGCCTGCCTGCCTGCCTGCCTGCCTGCCTGCCTGCGTGCCTGTCTGCCTGCCTGCCTGCCTGCCAGGCTGCCTGCCTGCCTGCCTGCCTGCCTGCCTGCCTGCCTGCCTGCCTGCCTGCCTGCATGCCTGCCTGCCTGCCTGCCTGCCTGCCTGCCTGCCTGCCTGCCTGCCTGCCTGCCTGCCTGCCTGCCTGCCTGCCTGCCTGCCTGCCTGCCTGCCTGCCTGCCTGCCTGCTGCCTGCCTGCCTGCCTGCCTGCCTGCCTGCCTGCCTGCCTGCCTGCCTGCCTGCCTGCCTGCCTGCCTGGCCTGCCTGCCTGCCTGCCTGCCTGCCTGCCTGCCTGCCTGCCTGCCTGCCTGGCTGCCTGCCTGCCTGCCTGCCTGCCTGCCTGCCTGCCTGCCTGCCTGCCTGCCTGCCTGCCTGCCTGCCTGCCTGCCTGCCTGCCTGCCTGCCTGCCTGCTGCCTGCCTGCCTGCCTGCCTGCCTGCCTGCCTGCCTGCTGCCTGCGCTGCCTGCCTGCCTGCCTGGCTGACTGGCTGACTGCCTGCCTGCCTGGCTGCCTGCCTGCCTGCCTGCCTGCCTGCCTGCCTGCCTGCCTGCCTGCCTGCCTGCCTGCCTGCTGCCTGCCTGCCTGCCTGCCTGCCTGCTGCCTGCCTGCCTGCCTGCCTGCCTGCCTGCCTGCTGCCTGCCTGCCTGCCTGCCTGCTGCCTGCCTGCCTGCCTGCCTGCCTGCCTGCCTGCCTGCTGCCTGCCTGCCTGCTGCCTGCCTGCCTGCCTGCCTGCCTGCCTGCCTGCTGCCTGCCTGCCTGCCTGCCTGCCTGCCTGCCTGCCTGCTGCTGCCTGCTGCTGCCTGCCTGCCTGCCTGCTGCCTGCCTGCCTGCCTGCCTGCTGCCTGCCTGCCTGCCTGCCTGCCTGCCTGCGCTGCCTGCCTGCCTGCCTGCCTGCCTGCCTGCGCTGCCTGCCTGCCTGCCTGCCTGCCTGCCTGCCTGCCTGCCTGCCTGCGCTGCCTGCTGCCTGCCTGCCTGCCTGCCTGCTGCCTGCCTGCCTGCCTGCTGCCTGCCTGCCTGCTGCCTGCCTGCCTGCCTGCCTGCCTGCCTGCCTGCTGCCTGCCTGCGCTGCCTGCCTGCTGCCTGCCTGCCTGCCTGCCTGCCTGCTGCCTGCCTGCCTGCCTGCCTGCTGCCTGCCTGCCTGCCTGCCTGCGCTGCCTGCGCTGCCTGCCTGCCTGCCTGCCTGCTGCCTGCCTGCCTGCCTGCTGCTGCCTGCCTGCCTGCTGCTGCCTGCCTGCCTGCCTGCCTGCCTGCCTGCCTGCCTGCCTGCCTGCCTGCCTGCCTGCCTGCTGCCTGCCTGCCTGCCTGCCTGCCTGCCTGCCTGCCTGCCTGCCTGCCTGCCTGCCTGCCTGCCTGCTGCCTGCCTGCCTGCCTGCGCTGCTGCTGCCTGCGCTGCCTGCTGCTGCCTGCCTGCGCTGCCTGCTGCCTGCCTGCTGCCTGCCTGCCTGCTGCCTGCCTGCCTGCCTGCCTGCCTGCCTGCCTGCTGCGCTGCCTGCCTGCTGCTGCCTGCCTGCCTGCCTGCTGCTGCCTGCCTGCTGCCTGCCTGCGCTGCCTGCCTGCTGCCTGCCTGCCTGCTGCCTGCGCTGCCTGCTGCCTGCCTGCCTGCCTGCGCTGCCTGCCTGCCTGCCTGCCTGCTGCCTGCCTGCCTGCCTGCCTGCCTGCCTGCTGCCTGCTGCTGCCTGCCTGCCTGCTGCCTGCTGCCTGCGCTGCCTGCCTGCCTGCCTGCTGCCTGCCTGCCTGCCTGCCTGCCTGCTGCTGCCTGCCTGCCTGCCTGCCTGCTGCTGCCTGCCTGCGCTGCTGCTGCCTGCTGCCTGCCTGCTGCCTGCGCTGCCTGCCTGCCTGCGCTGCTGCCTGCCTGCTGCTGCTGCCTGCTGCCTGCCTGCTGCTGCTGCTGCCTGCGCTGCCTGCTGCGCTGCCTGCTGGCCTGCTGCCTGCGCTGCTGCTGCCTGCTGCTGCCTGCTGCCTGCCTGCCTGCCTGCGCTGCTGCTGCCTGCTGCCTGCTGCGCTGCCTGCTGCTGCTGCCTGCTGCCTGCTGCTGCCTGCGCTGCCTGCCTGCTGCCTGCCTGCTGCTGCCTGCTGCCTGCTGCCTGCCTGCGCTGCGCTGCCTGCTGCGCTGCCTGCCTGCCTGCTGCGCTGCCTGCCTGCTGCTGCCTGCCTGCCTGCTGCCTGCTGCCTGCCTGCGCTGCCTGCTGCCTGCCTGCTGCCTGCGCTGCGCTGCCTGCCTGCCTGCTGCTGCCTGCTGCTGCCTGCCTGCGCTGCCTGCGCTGCCTGCTGCTGCTGCCTGCTGCCTGCCTGCCTGCCTGCTGCTGCCTGGCTGCGCTGCCTGCGCTGGCTGCCTGCTGCTGCCTGCCTGCGCTGCCTGCGCTGCCTGCTGCTGCCTGCGCTGCGCTGCCTGCCTGCTGCTGCCTGCCTGCTGCTGCCTGCGCTGCCTGCCTGCCTGCTGCCTGCCTGCGCTGCCTGCGCTGCGCTGCCTGCTGCCTGCTGCGCTGCTGCCTGCCTGCGCTGCTGCCTGCGCTGCCTGCTGCCTGCCTGCTGCTGCCTGCCTGCCTGCGCTGCCTGCTGCCTGCTGCTGCCTGCGCTGCCTGCTGCCTGCCTGCTGCCTGCGCTGCCTGCTGCCTGCCTGCTGCCTGCTGCTGCCTGCCTGCGCTGCTGCCTGCTGCCTGCTGCCTGCCTGCCTGCCTGCCTGCGCTGCCTGCCTGCTGCTGCTGCCTGCTGCCTGCCTGCTGCTGCCTGCCTGCTGCCTGCGCTGCTGGCTGGCTGGGCTGGGCTGGGCTGGGCTGGGCTGGCTGGGCTGGGCTGGCTGGGCTGGGCTGGGCTGGGCTGGCTGGCTGGGCTGGGCTGGGCTGGGCTGGGCTGGGCTGGCTGGGCTGGGCTGGGCTGGCTGGCTGGGCTGGGCTGGGCTGGGCTGGGCTGGGCTGGGCTGGGCTGGGCTGGGCTGGGCTGGCTGGGCTGGGCTGGGCTGGGCTGGCTGGGCTGGGCTGGCTGGGCTGGGCTGGGCTGGGCTGGGCTGGGCTGGCTGGGCTGGGCTGGGCTGGCTGGGCTGGCTGCTGGCTGGGCTGGCTGGCTGGGCTGGGCTGGGCTAGGCTGGCTGGGCTGGGCTGGGCTGGGCTGGCTGGCTGGGCTGGGCTGGCTGGGCTGGGCTGGGCTGGGCTGGGCTGGGCTGGGCTGGGCTGCGCTGCTCAGCGCCCGACCGGGCCCGGGGCCCTCACAACTGTCCGTGTTTGGGTCTGAAACGCCGACCCGACGTGTTTACGTGACGCACTGTCAAGTTGCTGCACTTCCCCTCCCTTCCCTTCCCCTCCCTTCCCTTCCCTTCCCTTCCCTTCCCCTCCCTTCAACAACGTCCGCAGCGACTCATTGTTATATACCGGTAAAGGAGCATATCACTCCCTGTCCCCTCCCTTCCCTGTTCCTGTCCCTCCCTCCTAGGAGTACAAGTTGCGGATGGACAAGGCGGGTGAGGCGGTGCCCAGCAGCCAGGACGTGGCCCGATTCAAGGAGCAGCGGGAGCAGCGGCGTAGGCAGCGGCTGCAGCAGCAGCAGCTATGGGACCAGCAGCAACAGCAGCAACACCAACAGCAACAACAACAACAATACCAACAACATCATCATCGGGAGCTGCAAAACCGGCGGCTAGACCCACAGCAGCCGCAGCCACAGCCACAGCCAGCAGCAAGCGGGCAGCCGCCACCGCCCCCAGTCCGGTGTCCGAATGTGAAGGTGCGAACGCAAGCGCGCCCTCACGGCGCACGCGCTCCCACGCCCGTGTCTGGCCGTTTACTGTACGGCGGACACGCGCCCCTGAGGCCAGGTGCCCGCACATTGGGGGAAGGGCGCCCAACCGTAACCACATCGCTCGAGCGGGCTGTGTCAGGAAGGAGGGCCACGTCAGCCCACATCAGCCCACGTCAGCAGCACCCTAAGTACACCACACAACGACGGGAGCTTGTTTTGGCCATACTTGGCTGTTGGCGCTCTCTTCTCTGAACCGAAATCTTGCCACCACCAATGCCGTACCTTGCCGTACCCGCTCGGCCCCCGCACACTCCCGGCCTCGCCCTGCTCCCGACCTCCCCCCACCCCTTCCCCCCTACATCCCCACCTTTTTATATAAAGGAGCATGTCACACCCTGACCCCCACCTTACCCCCCCTCTACACCCCTACCTCACCCCTACCTCATCCCAACCCACCATCGCAGTGGAAGGGCCAGTTGGAGTGGTCGAGCAGCCTTTCCCCTCCCCTGGGGGGCCCTCCCCTGCTGCTCCAAAGCGCCCACATCTGGGCTGCGCGATCCGTGAGGGGGGCCGCGGGCAGTGGCGTCGGCAGCAGTGGCGGGCCCCATGACGGCCAGGCGCCAGGGGCTGCGGCTGCTGCTGCCGCTGCGGCCGCGACCGCAAGCGGTGGGGCCGTGTCGTCCATGTCCGAGCTGGGCGACCGGCGCATCCCCATCTGTATCGCACCCGGCAAGCCATGGGTGAGTGGGAGGTTTGGAAGATTTGAGGGGGGCCAAAGGGTCGCTGAGGGGTTTTGGTTTCGGGGGGGGGGGGGGCGGGGGTGTCTGCGCGCGGGAGCCTCCTGAAGCAGAGAGCTTCTGTGATACCGGTGGGTACGGCATTGGTCTTCTGCTGCTGTCGCTTGTGTGTGTATGTATGTGTGTATTTTTGTGCCATACCCCGTCATGCATGCAGGCCAGGGCAGACCTGGCGACTTTCAACAACCATATCACGATGTACGAGCATGTCGTACCTGAGATCGGGATCCTGACGTTTGACGACCACCGCGAGTTGGCCAGGTACGACGGGTACGGCATGCGCGACGTGTACGGCACGTGTGTGGGAGTGCAATCCGGACGGCGTGGGCTGCACGCGGGGAGGCTGAGGGGTTCGCTGCGGACGTTCATTAAAGCTGATGCGACACAGGCGCACACCTCCGGGCCGGCATGCCCGTGTTTGCGAATCCGGACGATCTCGGTCGGTTGTCTGGCGTGATTGTGCTTTTGCCACTTTTTCTGACCATTCCATTCATCGCTGCGGTGCGGTGCGGCGCGGTGCGGCGCGCGCACGGGCAATCTTTTTGCGGACAACCCTGGGACAACGGGAAGGAAATCGATGCATCATGTTCAGTGCCAAACAAACAAAAACAAAACTGTGCCCTCGCCTTGACAGAATAATCTTGACAGAACACATTTGCGGTGCCTTCCCGCTTCCTGCCCCACCGCCACCAACGGGCACACGGGCAGCGGCGGTGCAGCGCAGGTGTGTTCCATATTGCGGCCCCCTAGCGTCCTAGGCCACCCTAAGGGCCACCCTAAGGGCCACCCTAAGGGCCACCCCAAGGGCAACCCCAGGCCACTCACCCAAGGGGTGAGGCAACTGCCAAGATCCCGACTGATCATCACCCGCCCATCCACTGCCTCCACTGCCGCCGCCGCCGCCTCCACTGCCGCCGCCTCCCCAGCGTGATGACGGCGGCTGAGCAGCTGGGCTGGTTCCAGCCGTCCGGCCACAACGAGGGTGTGGTGGTATGCGGGGAGTCGTCCGTGAAGTTCGGCCCGGCGGGGGGTGACCGGCTGGCGGGCTGGACGATGACGGTGTTCCTGCTCACGAGCGCCTGCTCCTGGGCTGTGCAGGTGGGGGCTGCGGTGGCAGTGCGGTGGCAGTGTTGTGCATCAAGGGATGGACGGGAAGACGGGGGGAGGGAGACGAGGTTTGCGACGTGGTTTGAGACGTCGCCCTGATTTCCGCCTGCAGGTCTCTCGCTCCCTGTTGGTCTGTGTTGCTGGTGGGGGGTTTGTGGGTCGTTCACTGTCCCTCACGAAGGGTGAGGTGCCCGACTAAACACATTTTGCTGAGTTGAGCACCTTGGGTTTGGGCTGGTCGGTTGGTTGGTTGGTTGGTTGGTTGGTTGGTTGATTGGTTGGTTGGTTGGCTGGCTGGCCGGCTGGCCGGCTGGCTGGCTGGTTTGTTGGTACCTGACGGACTAAGCAGCAGCACCCCCTCGCTCCCCCCTCGCCCCCTCCCTCCTCCTCACCCACCCACTTCTGTGTTCGTGCACCTACTCCTGTGTACTTTCCCTCCCCGGTAGCTGGTCGGCAATCTGCCGGACCTCCAAAAGCGGCAGTTCCTACAAAATCAGGCGCTGCTGCTGCTGATGCAGCTGGAGCCGCCACAACCGACACAACCACCACAACCACCACAACCGCAACCGCACCAACCGCACCATCCGCAGCAGCAGCCGCTTGCAGCAACGACCGCACCGCCGGCGCAGCACACGCCCTGGCAGTGCGCCAGCGGCGCGGGACCCCATTGCCTGTCACCGCCGCCGCCTCAGCTGCAGAATGCGGCAGCGGCTGCGGCGGCGGCGGCGGCGGTGACAGCACAGATGCTCACACCGCAGCCGCAGCCGCAGCCGCAACCTGTGTGGCCGCCCCAGCCGACTCCCGGGGCGGCTCCAGCGGTCATGCAGTGGTCAGTGCCAGCCGCCCGCCCCGCCTACTGCCACCCCTACGGTGCGGCGCCGGTGCCTGGGTCGGCATCGGCGGCGGCGGCGGCGGTGGTGCAGCCGGCACCGCTGCCTGGCGTCCTGCCGGCGTGGTGCCAGCACACTTCACAGCAGCCGCCCGCGCCGCCGTCGGGTGCGGCGGTGTTTGCGGCCGAGGAGGCCACATCGATCAAACCAAAGCCGGCGCCACCGCCCATGCCGCCGCCGCCGTCGCCGCCGCCGCCACCCCTGCCGCCGCTGCCGCCGTCGCCGCCGCCGCCGCTGCCATCCATGCCGCCGCCGCCGCCGTCGCCGTCGCGTAAGCAGCAGCAGCAAGGGGACATAGCCGCAGGGACGCGGCCGGGTCCGTCCAAGTCGTCAGGGAGAGAGGGAGCGGCGGCGCTGCAAACGACGGAGAGGGCGGCGGCGGGGAGGGGGCCGGTGACGGCGGCAGGGAGGGCGGTAAAGGATGTGGCAGGGAAGGGCGCGAAGGTGGTGACGGCACCAGCTGAAGACGAGGAGGATCAAGAGGAGAAGAAGAAGAAGAAGAAGGAGGAGGAGGAAAGGCAGCAGTGCAAGGCGGCGCGGAGGGGTCGAGGTGCGGACACGGTTGGTCGCCGCCGGCACCGTAGGTCCCGGAGCCGCAGCAGCAGCAGCCGCAGCCGCAGCAGCAGCAGCAGCCGCAGCCGGAGCCGCTCTGCGTCTCCGCGCCGGCGTAAGGACAGTGACCGGCGGGCCGCGCCGCGGCGGAGCCACCGCACTCCGCCACGCCGCACCAAAGCGCGCCGGCATCGCAGCCGCTCCAGCGACGACGTCGACGAGGACCGGTCGCCTGTACGGCAGAGGCGGGAAAAGTACGACAAGTACGACAAGTACGGCCAGCATGACGAGGACCACGAGGAGGAGGCGGAGGCGCCGTGGGAGCGGGGTAGCGGTGCAGGCCGGGGCTGCGGCCTCCCGGAGTTCCTCGCGCCTATGAATCTCGGCCACCACCGCCACTTTCACCAGTTCTATCTCTACCCGCCGTCCACATACGGTGACAGCCGCAGCCGCAGCCGCAGCCACCATCGCAGCCGCAGCTGCAGCCGCAGCCACAGCCCCC
>BRXU01000044.1:12500-17500 GCA_030267565.1 Pleodorina starrii
CCCCCCCCCCCCCCCCCCCCCCCCCCCCCCCCCCCCCCCCCCCCCCCCCCCCCCCCCCCCCCCCCCCCCCCCCCCCCCCCCCCCCCCCCCCCCCCCCACCCCCCCCCCCCCCCCCCCCCCCCCCCCCCCCCCCCCCCCCCCCCCCCCCCCCCCCCCCCCCCCCCCCCCCCCCCCCCCCCCCCCCCCCCCCACCCCCCCCCCCCCCCCCCCCCCCCCCCCCCCCCACCCCCCCCCCCCCCCCCCCCCCCCCCCCCCCCCCCCCCCCCCCCCCCCCCCCCCCCCCCCCCCCCCCCCCCCCCCCCCCCCCCCCCCCCCCCCCCCCCCCCCCCACCCCCCCCCCCCCCCCCCCCCCCCCCCCCCCCACCCCCCCCCCCCCCCCCCCCCCCCCCCCCCCCCCCCCCCCCCCACCCCCCCCCCCCCCCCCCACCCCCCCCCCCCCCCCCCCCCCCCCCCCCCCCCCCCCACCCCCCCCCCCCCCCCCCCCCCCCCCCCCCCCCCCCCCCCCCCCCCACCCCCACCCCCACCCACCCCCACACCCCCACCCACACCCACACCCACACCCACACCCACACCCACACCCACACCCACACCCACACCCCACACCCACACCCACACCCACACCCACACCCACACCCACACCCACACCCACACCCACACCCACACCCCCACCCACACCCACCCCCAACCCCAAACCCAAACACCCACACCCACACCCACACCCACACCCACACCCACACCCACACCCACACCCACACCCACACCCACACCCACACCCACACCCACACCCACACCCACACCCACACCCACACCCACACCCACACCCACACCCACACCCACACCCACACCCACACCCACACCCACACCCCCACCCACACCCACACCCACACCCACACCCACACCCACACCCACACCCACACCCACACCCACACCCACACCCACACCCACACCCACACCCACACCCACACCCACACCCACACCCACACCCACACCCACACCCACACCCACACCCACACCCACACCCACACCCACACCCACACCCACACCCACACCCACACCCACACCCACACCTCCACCTCCACCTCACCCCGCCCCCTCACCTTCAGCTGCGCAGCGAGTTGTTGAGCATCGGAGCACCACCGCGGGCCTTCCTTATCCATCCATTCTCCAAACGCCCGCTTGACCGCCGCCACCACCTCAACGGGGATAGCCCGCTGGATGAGATGGTCACCGCCACCACCACCGCCAGGCCCGCCGTGACCCACCGCCGCCGCCGCCGCCGGCCCGCTCGGCAGAGGCTGCAGGCCGCGGCCACGGCCGCGGCCACGGTTGGCGTCATCTCTCCTGCCGAGTGGCTGAGAAGGAGGCACCGGCGGCGATGACCCGCGGAGGCCGGGGAGCAGGCGGGCTGGCGGGTCCCGGGCCAGCCCGGCAGCGCGGGAGGCGGCGCCGGGAGGCGGCGCCGCGGCGGCGCCGCGCCAGACTGGCGGCGGTGACGGCGAGCGGCCGTGGCGGCGGGGGCTGTGGCTGCGGCTGCAGCTGCGGCTGCGATGGTGGCTGCGGCTGCGGCTGCGGCTGTCACCGTATGTGGACGGCGGGTAGAGATAGAACTGGTGAAAGTGGCGGTGGTGGCCGAGATTCATAGGCGCGAGGAACTCCGGGAGGCCGCAGCCCCGGCCTGCACCGCTACCCCGCTCCCACGGCGCCTCCGCCTCCTCCTCGTGGTCCTCGTCATGCTGGCCGTACTTGTCGTACTTGTCGTACTTTTCCCGCCTCTGCCGTACAGGCGACCGGTCCTCGTCGACGTCGTCGCTGGAGCGGCTGCGATGCCGGCGCGCTTTGGTGCGGCGTGGCGGAGTGCGGTGGCTCCGCCGCGGCGCGGCCCGCCGGTCACTGTCCTTACGCCGGCGCGGAGACGCAGAGCGGCTCCGGCTGCGGCTGCTGCTGCTGCTGCGGCTGCGGCTGCTGCTGCTGCGGCTCCGGGACCTACGGTGCCGGCGGCGACCAACCGTGTCCGCACCTCGACCCCTCCGCGCCGCCTTGCACTGCTGCCTTTCCTCCTCCTCCTTCTTCTTCTTCTTCTTCTCCTCTTGATCCTCCTCGTCTTCAGCTGGTGCCGTCACCACCTTCGCGCCCTTCCCTGCCACATCCTTTACCGCCCTCCCTGCCGCCGTCACCGGCCCCCTCCCCGCCGCCGCCCTCTCCGTCGTTTGCAGCGCCGCCGCTCCCTCTCTCCCTGACGACTTGGACGGACCCGGCCGCGTCCCTGCGGCTATGTCCCCTTGCTGCTGCTGCTTACGCGACGGCGACGGCGGCGGCGGCGGCATGGATGGCAGCGGCGGCGGCGGCGACGGCGGCAGCGGCGGCAGGGGTGGCGGCGGCGGCGACGGCGGCGGCGGCATGGGCGGTGGCGCCGGCTTTGGTTTGATCGATGTGGCCTCCTCGGCCGCAAACACCGCCGCACCCGACGGCGGCGCGGGCGGCTGCTGTGAAGTGTGCTGGCACCACGCCGGCAGGACGCCAGGCAGCGGTGCCGGCTGCACCACCGCCGCCGCCGCCGCCGATGCCGACCCAGGCACCGGCGCCGCACCGTAGGGGTGGCAGTAGGCGGGGCGGGCGGCTGGCACTGACCACTGCATGACCGCTGGAGCCGCCCCGGGAGTCGGCTGGGGCGGCCACACAGGTTGCGGCTGCGGCTGCGGCTGCGGTGTGAGCATCTGTGCTGTCACCGCCGCCGCCGCCGCCGCAGCCGCTGCCGCATTCTGCAGCTGAGGCGGCGGCGGTGACAGGCAATGGGGTCCCGCGCCGCTGGCGCACTGCCAGGGCGTGTGCTGCGCCGGCGGTGCGGTCGTTGCTGCAAGCGGCTGCTGCTGCGGATGGTGCGGTTGGTGCGGTTGCGGTTGTGGTGGTTGTGGTGGTTGTGTCGGTTGTGGCGGCTCCAGCTGCATCAGCAGCAGCAGCGCCTGATTTTGTAGGAACTGCCGCTTTTGGAGGTCCGGCAGATTGCCGACCAGCTACCGGGGAGGGAAAGTACACAGGAGTAGGTGCACGAACACAGAAGTGGGTGGGTGAGGAGGAGGGAGGGGGCGAGGGGGGAGCGAGGGGGTGCTGCTGCTTAGTCCGTCAGGTACCAACAAACCAGCCAGCCAGCCGGCCAGCCGGCCAGCCAGCCAACCAACCAACCAATCAACCAACCAACCAACCAACCAACCAACCAACCGACCAGCCCAAACCCAAGGTGCTCAACTCAGCAAAATGTGTTTAGTCGGGCACCTCACCCTTCGTGAGGGACAGTGAACGACCCACAAACCCCCCACCAGCAACACAGACCAACAGGGAGCGAGAGACCTGCAGGCGGAAATCAGGGCGACGTCTCAAACCACGTCGCAAACCTCGTCTCCCTCCCCCCGTCTTCCCGTCCATCCCTTGATGCACAACACTGCCACCGCACTGCCACCGCAGCCCCCACCTGCACAGCCCAGGAGCAGGCGCTCGTGAGCAGGAACACCGTCATCGTCCAGCCCGCCAGCCGGTCACCCCCCGCCGGGCCGAACTTCACGGACGACTCCCCGCATACCACCACACCCTCGTTGTGGCCGGACGGCTGGAACCAGCCCAGCTGCTCAGCCGCCGTCATCACGCTGGGGAGGCGGCGGCAGTGGAGGCGGCGGCGGCGGCAGTGGAGGCAGTGGATGGGCGGGTGATGATCAGTCGGGATCTTGGCAGTTGCCTCACCCCTTGGGTGAGTGGCCTGGGGTTGCCCTTGGGGTGGCCCTTAGGGTGGCCCTTAGGGTGGCCCTTAGGGTGGCCTAGGACGCTAGGGGGCCGCAATATGGAACACACCTGCGCTGCACCGCCGCTGCCCGTGTGCCCGTTGGTGGCGGTGGGGCAGGAAGCGGGAAGGCACCGCAAATGTGTTCTGTCAAGATTATTCTGTCAAGGCGAGGGCACAGTTTTGTTTTTGTTTGTTTGGCACTGAACATGATGCATCGATTTCCTTCCCGTTGTCCCAGGGTTGTCCGCAAAAAGATTGCCCGTGCGCGCGCCGCACCGCGCCGCACCGCACCGCAGCGATGAATGGAATGGTCAGAAAAAGTGGCAAAAGCACAATCACGCCAGACAACCGACCGAGATCGTCCGGATTCGCAAACACGGGCATGCCGGCCCGGAGGTGTGCGCCTGTGTCGCATCAGCTTTAATGAACGTCCGCAGCGAACCCCTCAGCCTCCCCGCGTGCAGCCCACGCCGTCCGGATTGCACTCCCACACACGTGCCGTACACGTCGCGCATGCCGTACCCGTCGTACCTGGCCAACTCGCGGTGGTCGTCAAACGTCAGGATCCCGATCTCAGGTACGACATGCTCGTACATCGTGATATGGTTGTTGAAAGTCGCCAGGTCTGCCCTGGCCTGCATGCATGACGGGGTATGGCACAAAAATACACACATACATACACACACAAGCGACAGCAGCAGAAGACCAATGCCGTACCCACCGGTATCACAGAAGCTCTCTGCTTCAGGAGGCTCCCGCGCGCAGACACCCCCGCCCCCCCCCCCCCCCGAAACCAAAACCCCTCAGCGACCCTTTGGCCCCCCTCAAATCTTCCAAACCTCCCACTCACCCATGGCTTGCCGGGTGCGATACAGATGGGGATGCGCCGGTCGCCCAGCTCGGACATGGACGACACGGCCCCACCGCTTGCGGTCGCGGCCGCAGCGGCAGCAGCAGCCGCAGCCCCTGGCGCCTGGCCGTCATGGGGCCCGCCACTGCTGCCGACGCCACTGCCCGCGGCCCCCCTCACGGATCGCGCAGCCCAGATGTGGGCGCTTTGGAGCAGCAGGGGAGGGCCCCCCAGGGGAGGGGAAAGGCTGCTCGACCACTCCAACTGGCCCTTCCACTGCGATGGTGGGTTGGGATGAGGTAGGGGTGAGGTAGGGGTGTAGAGGGGGGGTAAGGTGGGGGTCAGGGTGTGACATGCTCCTTTATATAAAAAGGTGGG
>BRXU01000044.1:32500-65000 GCA_030267565.1 Pleodorina starrii
CAGCGACCACCCACCCACCCACCCACCCAGCCCACCCACCCACCCACCCACCCACCCACCCAGCCCACCCCGTCACCCCGCCCACCCACCCACCCACCTTGAGTTTCCTGTCCAGGGCCGACGCCCGATCATGTCGCTCAGTCGGCATGGAGCTCCAAGCAGCGGTGGCCGCGGCGCCGTCGGGGCAGTTGAAAACGCCGTACTTGGTCAGGATGTCGATTAGCTCCAGGTAGACCAGGCAGTACTTGCCCTGCTAGCAAAGGGGTGGCGGGCGGCAGTGCTATCCGGTGTGGGAGGGGTGGGGATCTGGGGACAGCACCGGTGGCAGCGGGGGGTGGGTGGGGGCGCAGGGACAGCTGCCACTGCGGCACTCCAACCCAAACCCCAACCCCACATTCCCCAACCCCCAAAACCCCAAACCCTCAACCCCCAACCCAACCTGAAGCTGTGTCCACCGACCGGGCTCCACAGCCGGCAGCTGCACCGGCACAGCTGAGACCGGCCGAGCCTGCAGCCCCACACCACCACCACCAACTCCATTAGCACCAGCACCACCACCACCATTTGGCCGTTGAGCCGCCGAGATGGGTGGCACCGCCCTGCTAGGTGGCGCGGTGGCGGCGCCGGGCGCTCGAGCTAACGGGGCGTGCCGCGCGGCGCCTGCCGCCGGTTGGGATGATGACGCGGCGGAGTGGGGCTGCTGCTGCTGCTCGACCGCAGTGTGGGGGGCCGCCCCCGCCTGTGCGACCTTCAAACGAAGCTCATCGATGAGGCGCCTGACGCGGTCGTCCTTCACATCGTCTTGCTCGCCGTACAGCCCGTCGTACTGCGTGCCGTACCGTGCTCGCAGGACATCTCTGTGGTGTAGGGCTGTGCGCAGGTCGTGGAGGGCGCCCAACAGCTCCCGGAGGACGGATGCGACCCGTGGGTCGGTCCTGATGAGGAAGCCCGCACCGTAGGCCCGGGACACGGCGTCGACGAAGATGGCGTCGAAGCGGGCGTCCCTGCTTGCAAGCAGGCCCGTCGCGCGGTTGGAAAGTGTGTGGTGTGAACTGTGAAATTCTGGTACTTGAATTGGCCGGATTGTCGGATTACAAACGAAAAATCTTCATTGATTCGAAATACGGTATGCCTAAAACAAATGTTGCTGGAGAAGAGTGCACTGCGACAAAGTACGGTACTGTGTACGGTACTGTAAGGTGCAGCAGTACTGGTGTACGGTGCGGAACCGTTTACACATACGTACGATTGGGGGCGGACGCAGTACAACGGGCGGGTATAACTGAATGCACGACCCAGGCCGAGTCGGGTTGACTCGGGTCAGGTCGTTTCAGGTCGGTTGATTGAAGGTGGCACTCCGGATGGAGAATTTTGCGGCCTCAGAGGCTCACAGACCCATGGGTCATGCACGACACGGCACCTACTCGGTGGTGGCTCTGTACGACAGGCCGGTGACCGGGCGGCGGTGCGGGTCCTGCTGCTGGGTGCGCGGGCTGCTGCTGCTGGGCTCGTCCCGGGGCAACAGCTTCTGGAGGGGAACTCGGAGATTGTACGGCGGCGAACCGTCACGCCGCGCCATGGCCACCTCCACCTCCACCTCCACCTCCTGCTGCCGACGCGTTTGGCGGGAGGGCAGGGCAGGGGGCGGGAGGGAGGGAGGGCGGGAGGCAGGCAGGCTGGGGATGAAGGGGATTGGTTGAGTCAGGCTAACCGCTAGCAGGCCACCAGGCTGCTGACATACGATGTGTCGAAGGCGCATGGATTCGCTGGTACCTACTACCTACCTGGTACCGGTGAGTGGCGGAGGAGACTTAGGGAACGGGGGCGTATTATGGATGGATGAAAATGGCGAAAGCGAACCGACCGGCTGAAGGGCGAACTTCCCATTGTGCTGCGCTGCGCTGCGGCCTCAACGCCCTCAAATAAACTCTGTCGGGCTGATTGGGCTCAGTAGACCGCCATACGTCGCTGCGACCTTCCACCCTACCACCCTCCCCCCCCACCACCCTCCCCCCAACCCACCCCCACCCGGCCCCCCAAGCCCCCCCCCAGCGCACCGGGTTGTGGTCGCCCCCACCGCCGCCCACCACCACCACCTGCAGCAGCGGGCACATCACAAACGCGCTCCACTCGGCGCTGAAGATCCGGACCAGGAAGCCGCGGAGGAGTGCATCCGGGCGCAGGCGCCGCACCGGGCCGCGTCCGGGCTGGGCTGCCGCGCCGCCTGCAGAGGAGGCCGGGCCTGACTGTATTTGGCGGGGGTGGGGGTGGGTGGGTTGGGTGGGACGTTGGAGCGGGCGTTGGGGCGGGGTGGGACGGCGGTTGGGCCAAGTGGGGGAGTGTGTTGGGGAGGGAGGCGGGGGCTCGTGTGAGTTGAGTTTGGGAGCGGGAAGATGTGCGTGTCGGGGATGTGGCGCAACTGTTAAACATAAGTTAAGTGGTGATAATGGTGATGGGTGGGTGTGTGGGGGGTAAAAAGAAGATGGGTGTGTGGGGGGGAGGGCTAAGGTGACGCCGCAGCGCGGGTGAGGGCGGCGGCGCGGCCCTCACGCACGGGCCGGCGTTCGTTGTCGAGTCGCACAGCGCACGCGCGCGCGCGCGTAAGCAGAACAGAGCAGAGCAGAACAGAATGCGTCGCGCGAGGTGCCGAGGACCGACCGAGGAGCTCGCGAGGAAGGCTGCCAACAGACAGACGGACAGAGGGTCGCGACCTCGCGCGACAGCGCGAGCCTCTTTGAGGGCGCGGCCGTCAGCGCGCAAGCTTGCTCGTGATCGCATAAAAAGATAAAAGTGCTATTCGCCGCATGCTGACGTATTTATTTCCCTCGGGCTCTCCGCGAAAGAAAGCGGCCCCAAACTGACCGACTAAGGGAAGTCAACCCCGCCCCAACCTCACCTCGGGGCCTCCGAAAAGATTCCGGAGCGCGTCTTCCACGTAGCGGCCCATGCGCTCATCTGAGATGACGTCGTAGGCAGCTTGGACATCTTGCCTGGTGAGCACGAGGCTCGCTGGCACACACGGCGGCTTTGCAAAGGAGGCCATTTTGCATTGTTATTCCGACGTCATGACGCAGGAGCCGCGAGAAGACAAGTGCTTGAATTAGGGGACGTAAACGTTTACTCAGTACGTTCAGAAACGCTGGCTGGAAAATATGCCTGTTGTTACGGTTGGCCATGCGCCTTCGATCGAGCGATCGACTGCCTGTACGTAATCTCTGCAGTTGACGTCACTGCACGCGCCCTGTGAGGCTGTGACGCAACGCCAGCCGCGGAGTCAGTGCTCGGAGGGCACTGACTGCTGGATCAGCACCACGCAGGGCGTGGTGCACAAGGAACGGAGAGCCTTGATTGGACCTGCTTCGGCGCAATCAGAGCAACCACGCGGGACATGTGGCGTGTGTCGCGCCTCCTCCGATGAAGCCTCTGCTCATCTGCTGTGCGCGATCCTGCTCCGCCCGAGTGACCCATGGGTCGGCGGTTCCGAATAACTGCAAGCACCGTCACCACAGGCGGGACAAAAATGCAACCTCGACATTGTGCAAACAATCAAACTATCAAACCGCTTCAGGCCCGATAGCATGCAGGCGGGCTGCCGTGGACGGTTTTTCCTTTGCAAGAGTGAAATGCCTCCAGGTGTCGCCCGCGCGCCCCACGTATGAAATTTGCACCACTTCGTAATCGCTGCAACCTATTAGCCGCAGAGCTCCATTCCCTCAGGTAGGTCGACATTCACCTGTTTGATATGTCGATGTTTATTTGTGGGTGTGGTCCACAGCTAAAATGTCGCAGATCACAACGTGTAACCCCTCTTTCTCCACGCAACGAAGATACCGTCGGAGTCCGGACTGGTAATCGTATTCCGCGGGCTCCAGTGAACCTGCGAATCCGAGCCACGCACACCCCTCTCGCTCCTGCGGGCCCCCAGCGGTGGTGTAGCAGGTAATAATATCAGATCCTGCCGTTTCAGCTCTGCCGACGACCGCCGAACTCTGCCATTCCCCACTACAGGTGAGCGGCGGTGACCAACTGAAGCCACGCCGACCGAACTCCCTGGGACTGGCTGCTGGGGTGTGCGCCATGAACCTGTTGAATGAACCTGTCTATCTGCAGTGAGCCCGAAGGCATCACCGGACATCGGTGCAGACCACACCTGACTATCTGCAGTGAGCCCGAAGGCATCACCGGACATCGGTGCAGACCACACCTGACTATCTGCAGTGAGCCCGAAGGCATCACCGGACATCGGTGCAGGCCACGCCTGACACACACACCGCTGCGGCCGAAGGAAACCCAAACCGTGGAAAGCCAAGCGGGACCAAGCGACCCGAGACTCGACCCGTGGGTCACACGTACGGGGGGAGCGAGGGACTGGTGACACCTGGCTAGGCTGTTGCTGCTGCTGCCCGCCGCGGCATCAAAGGAGGTCACAGGAAGGCTCCCACATTCATCATGCTCCGCCATAGGTCCGACCAAATCCATTCCAGCCCTGCGCATTGATTAGACACTGCATCGCATACGTGGAGCTATCTATCTGTACGGCACGTGCAGTGCATGAAATGCAGCAGGCAGTCGCTCGACCGCCAATGCAACGCACGGCGGCCCACTGCAGCTTGCTTGCAGAGGACTTGTCCTGCTGCCGGCTTTGCGAAAGAAACGAAGGGACCTGTTCCCCTCAGCAGAATCACCGTCTTGTCGCGGCTTCCTACATGGGAACGTCGAAGCGGCCATCGCCACACGCACAGCCATGCATGCATGCCGGCAAACCTCGTGCTCAAAGCGCATCATCGCGTGGTCACAACACATATTCACCGCACGTACGCCTGCATGCTACCAGGCAGGACTGAGACAGTTGTACACAGTCAGAGTTTACGCAAGTTGTCGCTCGAGGCTGCATTCTTGTTCAGTCTCCGTCTCCACGGTATTTGCAGTTGGAACCGAACCACGGGTCACATAGGGGGAGTTTTAGGAGGGTCTGCTGGCACCGCAGGCTTGCTTGTAGGCCCAACTGCCGCATGTCCCGAATGTGCCGCTGATTGCGCTGATGAAGCACGGATGGAGGCCACAGCAGCGGCATCAGGTCTCTCGGGTGATCATCATGCCAGCCATGCAGTGAGCACTGCTGATCGGGTCTAGCTAGTCCTTCAGAGCGCCGCACGATGCACGATGCACGTTTCGTCATGTGCCATAGACATCTAAGGAGATGGGCCGCAGGCAGGGATCGGGCGTTGTGGGGTTTCCAGCACAGGTGCCGGGGGGCTGAACAGGTTTGCCGCTCCGGGGCCTCTTGCGCCCTGCACACCCCGCCCCTGCATGCGCCCCGGGGAAAGCAAACCAAGGCAAGCTTGCCAAGATGGGAGCGACGGATCCCTCCGGGCGGTGTGGCGGCAAGACGCTCTTCTTTCGTTCTTTGGGATATCATCGACAGGGGCGCGGGCAGATGTCGACTTCCTGCGTCCTTTGGGACGAGAGACGCAACGGAACGTTTGCGAAGCTGAATGACCCTCGGAGGGGTCCCACGAGCCAGCGGGCCAACTGTGTGGCCCATTCACTGCAGTGGTAATGAACAGGGAAAGATAAGAAAAGCCCTACGTGGGCCCTGACTCCATCTGTGAACCCTCAAACGGTTTCTCTGTATGTGTGACCTCTCGGAGCCTCCCTGCCTCGAAGCCTCAAACCACCGTATCGTACTGCAACGGTTGCACCGACCACCACCCGCCCTGGCGCCCCGCTGCCTCGGGTCGTGCTGCAACCACCACCCGCACCCGCCTGCCCGTACGTCGTCATCTATTCGACCTACGTGCCGAGAAGGAGAAACGGAGAAACGCACGCAAGCTGCAAATACAACGGGGCCGTTGCTACGGATATGTGTGTGCTGGCAGCACGCGCTCAGCACAACTTTTTTATGCGCTTGGGGCTTCCGCTGGCTACTGCTGTATAGCACAAGCCAGTACTGGCCAAACCGCAAACTGGGGCAGCTGCTGCGTAGACTCATCAGCTCGCTGCTGCTGCTGCAGCTGCATTGCTTGGCTTTATTTCGCCTGCACAAGGCCTCGTAAAATAAAAACATGCCCCCGTTTGGAATAGCCAGGGCAGGGCAGGGTAGCGCCTGTGCTGTCCTCCGAACGAAGTGTGGAGCTGAGAGCTGTTTGCGCGAGGTGAGGTGAAGAGGTGCTCTGTCTTCATGTTGCATCGCGCCTGCACGTCTGCCCTTCCTCCTAGATAGCTGTATCCATCCTCGCTGCCGCTGTGTTCGGCCAGTTGGCCTGCTGGCTCTGTGCCTTTCGAATCTGTCCAGCCCTGTACGTATAAGAACATATTTTTTTGTCCCACTGCAAAACGGTTCTTGATGCGCCACCTGTCATTCGCACCCACCTACGACCTACCTACCTACCTAGCACCTACGTAGCGATCCATCTTCCTGCCTGGCTGCCCAGATAGGCAGGAACCCCTCGCTCCCTCCCCCGATTGGTGCTCGGTCCATCTTCCACGCCTCACGATAAAGCACAGGCGTCAACCATGCAAGCCATGTACGTAGGCCATACATTTGCAAAAAGCTGGAGATGCAAGTCTGCTGCTAAGGCATGAATGCATGCAGGCTGGCTGGCATCAAGGCGGATCGATCGGGTCCCCCCATCTTCCTGCCTCGCTCTGTCCTAATTAGGCTTGGCGCCCTCACAGTTCGGATGGAAGCCCAAGCGCCGCGTCCCCCCAGTTCCCCTGCCGATACGTACGGCCACAGCCAGCAGGGAGGGCATTGATTTGCCGAGCATCATCAATTACTACATAAGCAAAGCAAGCGGTTGTGTTTGCTGTGCAGATATGGCCAGGATAGCACATGCATTGCTGCAACGAATGCCGCCTGCCCGCCCACTTACATTCCATACGTGGCCGTTGATATGACGGCTTGGCTCCGGAGTTATGGACTCAGCAGACAGATGGCTGATGCTGTGATGACTTTGCGCCGATCGAGATGCTCACGCGCCTGGAACAGTTTGGAAGGGAGCACAGTGGCATGGAATGAAATTGAGTTGGGGAGGGAGGTCATCAGCACTCACCAGCTGTGGGACGTCAGCGGTCACCACCCCCACCCCCACCACCTCCCCCACCACCACCACCATCACCACCACTGGCGGCGGTGGCAGCAGCGGGCGCCAAGCCAACCTGCAGCGAGGTCGTCGGGGAGGTCGCGGAGGGGTCGGGGAGAGGAGCGGCGTGTCGACGTGCGCCCTACCGTCCCCGCCCGCTGTGGACAAGAGGTACAGCGGGTGAGCCTGAGGGAGGTGCGCCAGCATGTGGGGATGTGGAGGTAGGTGTGTGGAACACCAGTTTCGCGGGGTCACAGTAATGTTTCTGTGACAGTAGTGTGGGCGTTACAGTTGGTGTTGATTGGCACAGTCACAGAGGCAGCGTTGTTACAGTGGGCTCCAGACTGCAGGCAGGGGTAGGTGAGGCGGCCTGGGGAGGTGTTTGGCGGTCGGCGGGAAGATAGAGCGGTGGCCGTCGAGTACAGCGACTGTCGACAGAAGGCAGCTCCGCCTTCGTTGAAAGGCGGCTCTTCCCCCTCACCCTCCCCCTTCAACCTTCGCCGTGCATCGGTGACTCTTCTGCGGTCCTCCTTCCTAACCCTGTCGTGTGCAGGGATGGGTGCAGCGCCTGCTGGGCGTTGTGGCAGGCAGCCACGCCAGCCTGACAATATCACAAGCTGCTGTTACTGCTGCTGCTGCTGATGCCTGCTCCCCCCGTCCTGTTGAGAGCGCCCCGCCGGTGGACCTGGAGCGTGCGGACGTGTTGACAGGTGGGGCAGAGTCGTGGCAGGCGGGGAGATGTGGAGAGGAAGGGTTGGCTTTGGAGGGCTGTGGAAAGCCTGGGGTGTGCGGGCAGGGCCAGCGAAGGGGACGCTGTGCCAAACCTTAAAAGAATGGTCATCATCGTCGTCGTTCAGCAATGCCAGCTGTGTGCCGGCAGCCGCACTCGTCCCCCGGCCTGTCAGCACGGCGTTGTTGCGCCGATGCAACAGTCGCTCGGCGTCATGTAAGCGCGGCTCCCCGAGCTCGCGAGAATAAGACGGACTAGCCGTCAAAATCATCACAGCCATCGTCATGGCACTGGTGATGATGGACACTTGAACGGCCATTTGTCAGGTATTGTCTACACTGCCCAGTGGTCGACTCAAAGTAAGCTTCGCTTGCTGGTCGCAAGGCCTCAGAAGGACTGGCAATTCCCTCGCTATATGAAGTGCAAATTGTCACAGCAATATAATCTTAATGGTAATGGTCATGATGGAGACGTGGGCGGCCATTTGTCAGGGTACCGGTATCGTCAACACTGCTCGCCCAGTGGCCGACGCAAAATTCCGCCTGCTGGTCACAGGGCTTCAGGGCTTCACAGGTCTTCTCCTCTAAAAAAACAATTAGCGCGTTAAAATATTAATCTAGGTGTATGTCAAGCTGCCACCAGCGTGTCACCGAAGTTTTATTAATCATGAGGACAGATAAGTAAGGTGGAGACATTTTCGACTGTAGCTCTATACGTTATGGGACTGTGAGTCAATATTTTTTGCCACGTTTTTTCTCACTGCTTACTGGCAGTTACTGCAGCCATGCATTGGGGCCTGTGGTTTCGAGGTATGGCGGAGGTTTCGTTGGCGATCGAGCGGTCCTGTGCCTCGAAATGACCCCGGCGCCTCGCGACTCGGCTGGGGTGTCTCCATCTGTCTAAACATGGGAAGCATATAGAGAGAAAATGCAGGTACGCGGTGCCTATGCTGCGTGTGCGCAAGTAGCGACGAACCTAGGCACACATCCAACTGCTCCCGTCAACGGGTGCTGACACGATCTATTGGACTGAACGTCAAATAATCTGGTTGCAAAGTCCGAGGCAACGGTACTGCCAACTCGCACTTCTTAAAGCGAGGGAAGTGCCAGTCCTCCTGAGGCCTTGCGACCAGCAGGCGAAGCTTTGAGTCGACCACTGGACAGTGTAAACAATACCTGACAAATGGCCTTTCAAGTGTCCATCATTACCATTGCCATGACGATGGTTATGATGATATACACGGCTAGTCCGTCTTATTCTCGCGAGCTTGGGGAGCCGCGCTTGCATGACGCCGAGCGACTGTTGCATCGGCGCAACAACGCCGTTCTGACAGGCCGGGGGACGAGTGCGGCTGCCGGCACACAGCTGACAGTACTGAACGACGACGATGATGACCATTCTTATAAGGTTTGACACAGCGTCTTCGGCCCCCCTTGCCCCCAGGTTTTCGCATCGTAACCCTCAAAGCCAACAAATAAACCACTTCTTTCCGCTTACTTTGCCTGTCTCCCTTGGCTCGCTCGCCCGCAGCTGGTTGTCGATAATTTCGCGGTTCGCCACGAAGAGATTATTCAGACCGACACGTTCTTCGCGTCGGCGTTGACCCTGTGAGTACGCAGTGCGCGTGTGTGTCAGAGGAGGGGGCGTCCCTACCTGAAAGGGGTTCGCCTCTGAACCCAACGTAACCGACTCAAATCGCCTTAAATATACACAGACAGGGTGGCTATCTTATTTTGCCGAGTGTCTACGGCCAAAGATACTCCTGGCTCAGAAGCGCTGAGAGTATCTGTCAGGATCTGTCTAAGAGGGGATTTTCCCGGCTAAACACGTCCCCGGGAGATATCATGCCCACCTGTGACTCACAGGTGGGCATGATATCTCCCGGGGACGTGTTTAGCCCGGGGACGTGTTTAGCCCGGGGACGTGTTTTTCCCGATTCCGCCACGAGTGCGCATTTCCAGAGTCTGTGTAACACAGACTCTGGAAATGCGCACTCGTGGCGGAATCGGGAACTGGGACTGGCCTCCACCGCCTACCTTCCGCTTCCCTCCCTACCTCGCTCACCTCCGCTCCATCCTCGCTCTGTGTACGATTATTTCCTCGTAGGGCCCTTCTGTTCCTCCCTCGCGGCGAGCAGGGAGACAAAGGCTTTATCAGCCTGTATATCGCGGCTCCCTCCAGCCGCTACTGGGGGCTGCAGGACCACGTGTACGGCTCCTGGAGGATGACAGGTGAGCGGGCGAGGGGGGGGGCGGGCGGGCGAGCGGGCGGTTGGGCTCCGGTTGAGGTACTGCTGCTTCGACTCTGGGTAAGGTGGTTTGCCACAAAGTTGTATGCGGGTTGTATGCAGTATAGGTAGTGTTCTGGACGGTTGCAATTAACGAACCGGGTTGGGTCTGGCAGCAGACGGGCGCTGGCCGTCACACCTCGCTCGCTGACTGACAGCCCAAACAGCAGGGCAAGCGGGGAGGGAAAGTGTGTGCAGCGCTGCGCCGGGATGGGGTGTTCCCCCAGAACATCCCCTCGTCGACTGTCACCTTCCAATTAACGTATCCCCCTTCCATCGCTGCTCCCTCCCGCCCCACATCTCCTCCTCTCACCCGCCCCGCCCCAATCCCCGCAGTTCTAAACGTGGGAGGCTTGCGACCCCACTTGACAGCAGGTGAGCGGTCGGTGGGGGTGTATGGGAGCGGGGGACGGAGGGGGGAGGGTGAATGTGAGTGCGGGCGGTGAAGCTTCTTCAGGGCTTTCAGGGGTCATGTCGTGCCGTGTAACACACCGGGGCGGCGGGAGGGCGCCTCATCTCATCTGTGTTACCCCAAACCCCGGAACGGTCAACACACCGGCCCCGTCTGCAGGATTCGATGGCACCTTCACCTCCCGGGAGCAAGACTGGGGCCTGTCTGGTCTCGCACAGCGCTCCGACCTACTGGATCCGGAGCAGGGCTGGCTGGACGAGGGAGGGGCGCTGCATCTGAGGCTGGATGTACTGCAGGTACGGCAAAAGCACGACGAAAGTACGGATGTCGTATGGCGCCACTGCGTCCAGGGCTTTTACGCCTGGGAGGGCTGGCGGCGTGACGGGGCTGGGGAGGCAGGGGATGGTTTTGTGGGGGCCGGGGCGGGGCTGCGGGGGAGATGTCGGGGCCGGGCATTCGTGTATCGGGCTGCGCTCACCCGGGGGTTCAGGCGCAACCGGACGGTGGGCTTGAGAGCTCCCTCCCTCCCTGGGGTAAAGCATTTTGTCGCCATTCGTGTTATTCTCCTTCCTGAGCCTCCCTCCGTCCTCCATCCCTCCAATCTGTTGGTTGTCGGTTGTCAGTTGTCAGTTCCCGGTTGTCAAACGATCCCTTCCTCACCGACCCGGCTTTTGAAATAGTTCCTACTGCTACTGCTACTGCTACTGCTACTGTTGCTGCTTGCGTTCACTGCTGCTGTTTCTCCCGTCGTGCACGTGCAGATTGTGCCGTACTGGGTGGAGTACGGCGGTTTTGAGCGACTTCACTGGGAGTGGGTTCGCAACAACGCACGGCTGTGGGCCGAGATGCGGCGTGTTGGCGTTACAGACCTATGGGTGTCGTACGGCCTGGAGGGCGGCGAGTCCAGGCGAGTGGGGAGTGGGCGGAGGTCCGGGCTCCGTGGTCCGGGGTGTGGCGAGGGAGTCAGGGAGTGCCGGGCAGCGGGCGGGCGGGTGCTGGGCGGTGTCTGGGGAAAGGGAGGAGCGGAGCAGGTCGGGGCGAGTGGAGGAGGGGTAAGAAACGCGATACCGCAGCGGAGGGACGTAGGAGGAGGAAGAGCAGTTTGGGGAGGCGGCACAAATCTCCCGCTCCCGCTCCCCCTCCCAGCGTTGTGGCATCTTCTTTCCCTCCCCCATCCTGACGCACCGCACCTCACGCTGTCTCCGCCTCCTTTCCGTGCGCATACCGGTATCTGTCCGGGACCACTCGCACCACCACTCCCCCGGCCCTGCACCACACGGTGCCTCTTCCCTCCCTCGCTCTCCGTCCTCCCTCCCCTGACCCCCTGCCTCCCCTGCCTCCCCTCAGAGTCGGCTTCACTCTGGCGGACCAGTTCTATCCCTCCCGAGCAGCGCTGCAGCAAGCCCTCTTTGAGAGGTCGCCCGCCCTCGGAACCTACTTCGCCACCGCCGCAGCCGCAGCCGCCGCCACCGATTGCCACCGCACCGACGACCAAACCTCCATCGACATCTCAGCCGCCACCGACGGCCCCGATAACCTTGCCGGCTTCAATGGCCGCGGTGGCGGCGGCGAAGGCCGTGACTCGTTTCTGTCGTACGGCGGCGCACGAGACACACTGGCGTCGACGGCGCCATGTGGCCGCATGGACGCCGCCGTCAAGCCGCCGCCGCCGCCGCCACCACCGCTGCGTCGGCCAACGCGTCGGCCTTTGGCGGCGGAGCGGCAGGAGCAGCTGTCGTACTACGACGGTCTTGCCCTTGCGGCAGTGTGTGGTGTACTCCTGGGGTGCATGGCCCTTTCTTTGTACTGCGCGGCGAAGAGGCGGCCACCGAGGCGTTCGGATCTGCGGAAGAAGCGCGTCCTCCTCGCCGGGGTGAGTGATGTGTGGTCTTGACTGCCTTGGGTGGCCTTGGAGGCTTTGGGAGGAGGAGAAGGGACGGGCGAGACGGGCGAGGCGAGGTTCTATCTGGGGGGTGTCTGTCGGGTCGCGAGGGCGCGTTTGCACAGTACGGTCTGTCGCATCCCGGCTTGGCGGCTGTTGCCGTTACAACGGGCCGTCTGGTTGGTTGCCGCGACCGTTTCCATGACGTTAGTACCATTGACGCGACCGTTAGTACCGTTGACGCGACCGTTAGTACCGTTGACGCGACCGTTAGTACCGTTGACGCGACCGTTAGTACCGTTGACGCGAGTACCTCTACCCCTCTACTCCACAATCACCCCCCCGTGCTGTCTTTCCTCCATGCTACCCCACCATCCGTGTCCGCATTCGCAATCCGCGTATCCCTGTCTGAACTGCCCCCCAACCGCGAAATCTCTCCCTCTGCTCTGCAGCGCCCCGGATCCTCATCCGCAGCAGAGTCGTCGCCGTCGGGTGAAGGGGCGCGTTCCGCCGCACCGGCAGCGACGTCCTGGCTCGCGGCGGTGATGCGGCGGCTGCAACCTCCACCGCCGCCTCCACCGCCACCGCCTCCGCCGCCGCCTCCGTCACCAACGCCGGGGCAGGCACAGCAGGTGCAGAAACAGGGACCGATGCGACGGCTTCTGGTTCCGGAGCCGACTGACACACCGCAGGAAACACAACGACCTCGGCAACCGTCGCCTCCAGGGAAGCCAGGCGGCGCGGGCCGAAAGAAGGGATCTTCACCCGGCGGGGGGAAACAGCCCCGGTACCCGCTGCCGCCACCGCCACCACCTTCAATGTCGGCTTCACCACCGCCTAATCCTCCACCTCCTCTTCAGAAAACCTCAGAGCAGCTTCCCACGCCCTCCTCTGACAGTCCGCGGGGACTCGCTGCAGCTGACTCGACACCCGCCCCCGCCGCCGCCGCCGCCTCGACACCCGCCCCCGCCACCGCCGCCGCCTCGACACCCGCCCCCGCCACCGCCGCCGCCTCGACACCCGCCCCCGCCACCGCCGCCGCCTCGACACCCGCCCCCGCCGCCGCCGCCGACTCGACACCCGCCCCCGCCGCCACCGCCGACTCGCTGCCCGCCCCCGCCGCCAACGCCGCCTCGCCACCCGCCGCTTCAGCCGCCGCCGCATGGCCACCCGCCCCCGCCGCCACCGCCCCCTTGCCACCCGCCCCCGCCGCCGCCGCCTTGACACCCGCCCCCGCCGCCGCCGCCCCCTCGCCACCCGCCCCCGCCGCCGCCGCCTTGACACCCGCCCCCGCCGCCAACGCCGCCTCGCCGCCCGCCACCGCCGCCACCGCCGCCTCGCCGCCCGACCCCGCCGCCCCCGCCGCCTCGCCACCCGCCTCCACCGCCGCTGCCGACTCGCTACCCGCCCCCGCCGCCGCCGCCCCCAAGTCGTCTCCCACCCTAGCATCCGCCGCCGCCAACTCGCTGTCCGCCGCCACAGTCGCCGCCTACTCGTCACCCGCCCCTTACACCGCCGCCGACGCACCATCCGCCCCCGCCGCCGCCGCCCCCTCGCCAACCGTACCCGCCGCAGCCGACGACTCGCTACCCGCCGCCACCGCCCCCTCGCTACCCGCCTCCACCGCCGTCGCCACCGATTCGCCCCCCGCCCCCGCCACAGACCACAACTCGCCAGCAGCTGCCACCATCTACCCCTCGCCGGCCACCGCCGCCGCCGCTGAATCGCCAGCCGCGACCGCCGCTAGCGGCAGGTCGAGTGCGTCGGGTGCAGGTCTTCAGCCCAGGAGCCGACCCTTCCCTCCCCTCCCCTCCCCTTTCCTCTTGGCAGCGGCGGCCGCTCGTGTGGCCGCACCCTTGCCACCACCACCACCACCGCCACCATCACCACCGTCGTTGGGGTGCCCAACAGGTGCCGTCACGGCCGTCCTCTGGTCCTGGCCATTACCGTATTGGTGAACCTGCAGGACCTTGCACGCCAGGTGACTCGCGCCGCTCCAGCAGCCGCTCCAGCAGCCGCTGCACCTGCAGTCGCCGCCTCAGCTGCAGTCGCCGCTGCCCCAAGGTCTGGACGCTGAGGCAGCTGCCGCGGCCGCAGCTGCCGTGACTGGGGGCTGGGGGCTGGGGGCTGAAGCACGGCTGCGCTCCTCTGGCGGCTTGGTCCGAATGGTTTCCGTTTGGCCACCACCACCACCACCACGACGTATATACCGGTATTTCAGTACAGACATTGCCCTGTATATATGTGCGCATTGAACGGCAAGCCGTTCATGTATGCCGCCGTGTACGAGTTGGATGCGGACGGCAACTTATTAATGACATCAATTTCTTTCGTACACCAGTACGGCAGCTGCGGTGCATGGCTGCTAAGCGGATCGCTGCATGTGTCGCCGGAACCACTCTTCCCCAGCCATAGGGTGGAGATCCACATTTTCAGAGCCAGGAGATTGGGCTGATGGTAATGAACATGGCGTTTATGCAATGAATGTGTTTTGGCGGCCTTTGCCACACACGTGCCCTGACAATGAACTCAGAATTGTTTGCTGGACCCTACGATACTGAGTGGTGGATTCAGCTGCGGCTGCTGCTTGCGGCGTCCGTCGTGTGTGTATGTGTGAATCACTGCATGTATGACTGGGTTTGGTGCAGCAGCCAGCGATACTAGAGCTATGCCGCCGCAGCCACTGCCGCCGGCTGGGCATCACGCGGGGGGGGGGGGGGGTGGGGGGGGCGGGGGGCACTGGGCCCAAGCCTAGCCACCTACATCGGGTGGCGGGTGGAGTGCACAGGCCACGCACCGATTCGCTTTTCGGCCTTCCGACGGACGGTGCCGCCCCGTCCTGCCCCGTGATTAGTGACGGACTCCTCCTCTGACGTCATCAGCCATTGGACGGTGTAGGACGCGAGGGGGACGTGTTTCTCTTTCGGTGTGGCCTTTTGTTGTGTGTTTGGAAACTGTGGGCTCGAGAGGAAGGGCCTGGGGCGGGTTTCGGTGATTTGGTGATGACATGTCGTCTATCTGACAATTCCATCTTCGGTGCCACCTCGTCCTCCCGCCCTCAACATTCGACTCCCCGGCTCGCTCCCCGAGCTCACGCCAGAAAGCTGGTGTGAGGGTTGGCTGTAACACACCTGATCGAGCTCTCGACTCCAGGACAATAACGCACAGCTGTCACCTGCTACTGACAAGTCAACTAACCAGCCAACCAGTCAACCAACCAAGGGTTTTCAGGGTTTAGGGTTTTAGGGTTTAGGGTTTAAAATCCTAGAAATCCTGAGCCCAACAGTTGGCTAGCATCGATTCTGTACCTGCGTGCAAGCAGAGTAGTTCCGAGAAGAACGGACCTCTCACGGCCAGCCCACGACAGGCTAGGCGTAGACCCTCCCTTGTGGATCTCACCGCCACCAGCCTCTCTCCTGTTCCCAGCCGTACCATGGTCCCGTATGCTCATTCCACATGCTCTTGATTGGTCGCACTTCCATGGCGGCCATGCAGGCGGAGCTGGTGCGGCATATTGTCTCGAACATGGCCGCTGGGCCTTCCGCACCCTTGCGTTAACAACCAATAACCTTCGGGAGCAACTGGTCAAGCAAGGTGGTGCGGCAATTGTTGTGCGACAAGCAGGGCGACCCGCTCGACGTGATGCTGGGCAATGCTTCACTGGACTCGAGCGGCCCTGCACCATAGCCTGTATGAATATACAACAACATGGCGGCTTGACGCGGGTACACTGTGAATCTACAGCGCAGCGAATGAATAGGCGGCTTACCCCTTGCGCCATGTTCCGATCCGGTGAGGGCAGGTCCTCAAACCCGCTCGAGTCCAGTGAAGCATTGCCCAGCATCACGTCGAGCGGGTCGCCCTGCTTGTCGCACAACAATTGCCGCACCACCTTGCTTGACCAGTTGCTCCCGAAGGTTATTGGTCGTTGACAGCAAGGGTGCGGAAGGCCCGGCGGCAATGTTCGAGACGACATGCCACACCAGCTCCGCCGCCTGCATGGCCGCCATGGAAGTGTGACCAATCAAGAGCATGTGGAATAGGCATACGGGACCATGGTACGGCTGGGAACAGGAGAGAGGCTGGTGGCGGTGAGATCCACAAGGGAGGGTCTAGATAGGCCTGTCGTGGGCTGGCCGTGAGAGGTCCGTTTCTTCCCGGAACTACTTTGCTTGCAGCAGGTACAGAATCGATGCTAGCCAGCTGTTGGGCAGCGTCCGTACTTCAACCGTGGCAGACTTCTTGGGATGTCGTACTTTGGACGAGGTATGAAAAATGATGCTGTCCCGAAGATGCTGTCTTTGGCGGTCGGTCGGTTGTGTGTTGAAGCGGTGTGACATGGTTGAATGTTGTGGAATCTTACACTACGCGCGCTAAGCCCCCGCCTAGACCCGCAAAGGAAGTGCATAACAGAGCGGCTCGTTGTGGAACGTGTGTACGTTGACCATTGCACACATTGCAATCTGGGTTATCATAAGCAGGTAGATAGCAGCGCCACTTTTTGCTGGTGGTTGATTGGTTGGTTGGTTGGTTGACTGGTTGGCTGGTTAGTTGACTTGTCAGTAGCAGGTAGGTGACTGCTGTGCGTTATTGTCCTGGAGTCCAAGGCTCGATCAGGTGTGTTACAGCCAACCCTCACACCGGCTGTCTGGTGTGAGCTCGGGGAGCTGGGAAGTCGAATGTTGAGGTCGGGAGGATGCGAAGACACCGAAGATGGAAATGTCAGATAGTCGACATGTCATAAAATCACTGAAACCCGCAGCAGGCCCTGCCTCCCGAACCCACAGTAGTCCCCCTACTTCTTCCCAAGAGGTCCTCTGCGAAAAGCCGCCTCTGAACACACAACAAAAGGCCACACTGACAGAGAAACACGTCCCCCTCGCGTCCTACACCGTCCAATTGCTGATGACGTCAGCAGAGGAGTCAGTCACTAATCACGGGGCAGGACGGGGCGGCACCGTCCGTCGGAAGGCCGAAAAGCGAATCGGTGCGTGGCCTGTGCACTCCACCCGCCACCCCATGTCGGTGGCTAGGCTTGGGCCCAGTGCCCCCCGCCCCCCCCTCCCCCCCCCCGCGTGATGCCCAGCCGGCGGCAGTGGCTGCGGCGGCATAGCTCTAGTATCGCTGGCTGCTGCACCAAACCCAGTCACATGCAGCGATTCACACATACACACACGACGGACGCCGCAAGCAGCAGCCGCAGCTCAATCCACCACTCAATGCACTGAAAGTCCAGCAAACGATTTTGAGATCATTGTCAGGGCACGTGTGTGGCAAAGGCCGCCAGCCAGCAGAACACGTTCATTGCATAAACGTCATGTTCATTACCGTACAAATGTACGACATGACAAGCCGAATTGCCGGCTGTGAAAAGACGGATCTCCACCTCGACACAACGATCCGCTAAGTAACCATGCATCGCAACTGCCGTACCGTGTACGAAGAAACGTATGTCATCAATAAGCTGCCGTCCGCTTCAACCTTGTACACGGCGGCATACATTAACGGATTTCGGTTCGGTGCGCACATTTTCACAGGAGGATATATGTACAAAGTATTATACCGGTATATCTAGGACAGATGGTACGTCGTGGTGGTGCTGGTGTTGGTGGCGAAGTCGAAACCATTCGGACCAAGCCCCCTGAGGAGCGCAGCCGTGCTTCAGTCGCTGCAACTGCCTCAGCGTCCAGGCCGTGAGGCAGCGACTGCAGCTGCGGCCGCGACTGCCGGTGCAGCGGCTGCTGGAGCGGCCCGAGTCCCTCCAGACACCTGCTGGCTTGCAGGGTCGTGAAGGTTAACCGCCAACGGCCAGGACCAGAGGACGGCCGTGACGGCACCTATTGGGTACCCCAACGACGGTGGCGGTGGTGGTGGTGGCGGCGGTGGCGGTGGTGCGGCCACACGAGCAGCCGCCTTTGCCAGGAGGAAAGGGGAGGGGAGGGGAGGGAAGGGTCGGCTCTCGGGCTGAAGACCTGACGCACTCGACCTGCCGCTAACAGCCGCCGCGGCTGGCGATTCAGCGGCGGTGGCGGTGGCTGGCGAGTTGTGGTCTGTGGCGGGGGCGGGTGGCGAGGGGGTGGTGGCGGCGGGTAGCGAGTCGGCGGCGGCGGGTGCGGTTGGCGAGGTGGCGGCGGCGGCGGGGACGGAGGGCGAGGGGGCGGTGGCCGCGGGTAGCGAGTCGGCGGCGGCGGCGGGTGCGGTTGGCGAGGGGGCGGCGGCGGCGTGGGAGGTAGGCGAGGGGGCGGTGGCGGCGGGTAGCGAGTCGGCGGCGGCGGGTGCGGTTGGCGAGGGGGCGGCGGCGGCGGGGGCGGAGGGCGAGGGGGCGGTGGCGGCGGGTAGCGAGTCGGCGGCGGCGGGTGCGGTTGGCGAGGGGGCGGCGGCGGCGTGGGAGGTAGGCGAGGGGGCGGTGGCGGCGGGTAGCGAGTCGGCGGCGGCGGGTGCGGTTGGCGAGGGGGCGGCGGCGGCGGGGACGGAGGGCGAGGGGGCGGTGGCGGCGGGTTGCGAGTCGGCGGCGGTGTAAGGGGCGGGTGTCAAGGCGGCGGCGGCTGAAGTGGCGGGTGGTGAGTCGGCGGTGGCGGCGGGGGCGGGTGGCAAGGCGGCGGCGGCTGAAGCGGCGGGTGGCGAGGCGGCGGTGGCGGCGGGGGTGGGCGGTGAGTCGGCGGCGGTGGCGGGGGCGGGTGTCGAGGCGGCGGCGGCTGAAGCGTCGAGTGACGAGGCGGCGGCGGCTGAAGCGGCAGGGGGCGAGGCGGTGGTGGCGGCGGGGGTGGGCGATGAGTCGGCGGCGGTGGCGGGGGCGGGTGTCGAGACGGCGGCGGCTGAAGCGGCGAGTGACGAGGCAGCGGCGGCTGAAGCGGCGGGTGTCGAGTCAGCTGCAGCGAGTCCCCGCAGACTGTCAGAGGGCGTGGAAAGCAGCTCTGAGGGCTTCTGAAGAGGAAGTGGAGGATTAGGCGGTGGTGAAGCCGACATTGAAGGTGGTGGCGGTGGCGGCAGCGGGTACCGGGGCTGTTTCCCCCCCCCCCGGGTGAAGATGCCTTCTTTCGGCCCGCGCCAAATGACTTCCCTGGAGGCGACGGTTGCCGAGGTCGTTGTGTTTCCTGCGGTGTGTCAGTCGGTTCTGAAACCAGAAGCCGTCGCATCGGTCCCTGTTTCTGCACCTGCTGTGCCTGCCCCGGCGGCGGTGATGGAGGCGGCGGTGGCGGCGGTGGCGGTGGAGGCGTTGGCGGAGGTTGCAGCCGCCGCATCACCGCCGCGAGCCAGGACGTCGCTGCCGGTGCGGCGGAACGCGCCCCTTCACCCGACGGCGACGACTCTGCTGCGGATGAGGATCCGGGGCGCTGCAGAGCAGAGGGAGAGATTTCGCGGTTGGGGGGCAGTTCAGCGGATGACAGGGATACGCGGATTGCGGATTGCGGATGCGTACACGAATTGTGGGGTAGCATGGAGCAAAGGCAGTTTGGGCTTTGGGGGTAAGATTGGGGGTTGATGGAGTAGAGGGGTAAAGGTGCTACGGTCGCGTCAATGGTACTAACGGTCGCGGCAACGGTCGCGGCAACCAACCAGCCCGCCCGGTGTAACGGCAGCAGCCGCCAAGCCGTGATGCGACAGAACGTATTGAGCAAATGCGCGCTCGCGACCCGACAGACACCCCCCAGATAGAACCTCGCCTCGCCTCGCCCGTCCCCTCTCCTCCTCCCAAAGCCTCCAAGGTCACCCAAGGCCACCCAAGGCAGTCAAGGCACACATCACTCACCCCGGCGAGGAGGACGCGCTTCTTCCGCAGATCCGAACGCCTCGGTGGCCGCCTCTTCGCCGCGCAGTACACAGAAAGGGCCATGCACCCCAGGAGTACACCACACACCGCCGCAAGGGCAACACCGTCGTAGCACGACCTCTGCCCCTGCCGCTCCGCCGACAACGGCCGACGTGTTGGCCGACGCAGCGGTGGCGGCGGCGGCGGCGGCGGCTTGACGGCGGCGGCCATGCGGCCACATGGCGCCGTCGACGCAGATGTGTCTCGAGCGCCGCCGTACGACAGCAACGCGTCACGGCCTTCGCCGCCAGGGCCGCGGTCATTGAAGCCAGCGAGGTTATCGGGGCCGTCGGTGGCGGTTGGGATGGCGATGGAGATTGGGTCGTCGGCGCGGTGGGGATCGGTGGCGGCGGCTGCGGCTGCGGCGGTGGCGAAGTAGGTTCCGAGGGCGGGCGACCTCTCAAAGAGGGCTTGCTGCAGCGCTGCTCGGGAGGGGTAGAACTGGTCCGCCAGAGTGAAGCCGACTCTGAGGGGAGGCAGGGGAGGCAGGGGGTCAGGGGAGGGAGGGAGATGATGGTGTCATGGGGAGTCGGGGGAGCATGGAGGCAGGGAGGGAGGCAGGGGAGGGAGGGAGGGAGGGAAGAGGCACCGTGTGGTGTGGGGCCGGGGTAGTGGTGGTGCGAATGGTCCCGGACAGATACGCGCACGGAAAGGAGGCGGAGGCAATGCGAGGTGCGGTGCGGCAGGATGGGGGAGGGAAAGAAGATGCCGCAACGCTGGGAGGGGGAGCGGGAGCGGGAGATTTGTGCCGCCCTCCGGCCCTCCGCTGTGGTATCGTTCTTCCTACGTCCCTCCGCTGTGGTATCGTTCTTACCCCTCCTGCACTCGCCCCGACCTGCCCCGCTCCTCCGTTGCCCCTCCCCAGACACCGCCCAGCACCCGCCCGCCCGCTGCCCGGCTCTCCCTGACTAACTCGCCACACCCCGGAGCCCGGACCTCCGCCCACTCCCCACTCGCCTGGACTCGCCGCCCTCCAGGCCGTACGACACCCATAGGTCTGTAACGCCAACACGCCGCATCTCTGCCCACAGCCGCGCGTTGTTGCGAACCCACTCCCAGTGAAGTCGCTCAAATCCGCCGTACTCCACCCAGTACGGCACAATCTGCACGTGCACGAGGGGAGCAACCGCAGCAGTGAAGGCAAGCAGCAACATGAGCATTTGCAGTAGGAGCTTTTTGAAAAACCGGGCCGGCGAGGGAGGGAATGTTTGACAACTACAACCGACCGACAACTGACAACCGACAACCGACAGAATGTGTTGACGACTGTACATAGCTCCCCAGCCCCGTCACGCCGCCAGCCCTCCCAGGCGTAAAAGCCCTGGACGCAGTGGCGCCATACGACATCCGTACTTTCGTCGTGCTTTTGCCGTACCTGCAGTACATCCAGCCTCAGATGCAGCGCTCCTTCCTCGTCCAGCCAGCCCTGCTCCGGATCCAGCAGGTCGGAGCGCTGTGCGAACCCAGACAGGCCCCAGTCTTGCTCCCGGGAGGTGAAGGTGCCATCGAATCCTGCAAGCGGGGCCGGTCGGCGTGTTAACAGTTCCGGGGTTTGGGGAAACACAGATAACTGATGATGTGGTTGCGGGATTAGGTGCCCTCCCGCCGCCCCGGTGTGTTACGGAACGACATGACCCACCCACGTATCAACCCCTGAAAGCCCTGGAGGAGCTTCGCCGCCCGCACTCACATTCACCCTCCGCCCTCCGTCCCCACTCGTCCCACTTGTCCCTCCGCCCTCCGCTTCCACGCACCCCCGTCGACCGCTCACCTGCTGTCAAGTGGGGTCGCAAGCCTCCCACGTTTAGAACTGCGGGGATTGGGGCGGGGCGGGAGAGGGAAGGAGGAGTGGGTCGGGAGGGAGCAGCGATGGGAATGCGAAAACGTTAAGCTCGGGAGGGAATGTTCTCGGGGGACACCCCATCCCGGCGCAGCGCTGCACACGCTCTCCCTCTTCCTCTCCTTCTCTCTCCCTCCCCGCCTGTCCTACTGGTTGGGCTGTCAAGCGAGCGAGCGAGGTGTGATGACCAGTGCCCTCCTGCTGCCTGACCCAACCCGGGCTTGGCTGCAACCGTTTAGAACACTACCTATGTTGCAGTCACCAACCCGCATACATCTTCGTGGCAAACAACCTTACCCAGAGACCATGCTGACTGAAACCAGGTGCCCCCCCCCACCCAGCTACCTAACCACCCACCAAGCCATACAGCACCGCACCACACCCACAATCCCGGCCTTGCAGCCTAACCCACCAGCATCGAAGCCAGCAGCAGTACCTCTACGCCCCCGACCAACCGCCCGCTCGTCCCCCCAACCGCCCGCCCGCTCGCCCGCTCACCTGTCATCCTCCAGGAGCCGTACACGTGGTCCTGCAGCCCCCAGTGGCGGCTGGAGGGAGCCGCAATGTACAGGCTGATGAAGCCTTTGTCGCCCTGCTCGCCGCGAGGGAGGAACAGAAGGGTCCTACGAGGCAACATTCATACACAGAGCGAGGATGGAGCGGGGGTGAGCGAGGGAGGGAGGGAAGCGGAAGGCGGTGGAGGCCAGTCCCAGTTCCCGATGCCGACACGAGTGCGCATTTCTAGAGCCTGTGTATATTTAGGGCGATTTGAGTCGGTTACGTTGGGTTCAGAGGCGAACCCCTTTCAGGTAGGGACGCCCCCTCCTCTGACACACACGCGCACTGCGTACTCACAGGGTCAACGCCGACGCGAAGAACGTGTCGGTCTGAATAATCTCTTCGTCTCGGAACGCGAAATTATCGACAACCAGCTGCGGGCGAGCGAGCCAAGGCAGGCAGGCAAAGTAAGGTGGAAAGAAGGGGTTTGTTTGTTGGCTTTGAGGGTTACGATGCGAAAACCTGGGGTCAAGGGGGACCGGAGACGCTGTGCCGAACCTTGAAAGAATAGGTATCATCGTCGTCGTTCAGCAATGCCAGCTGTGTGCCGGCAGCCGCACTCGTCCCGCACAGAACGGCGTTGTTGCGCCGATGCAACAGTTGCTCGGCGTCATGCAAGCGCGGCTCCCCGAGCTCGCGAGAATAAGACGGACTAGCCGTCAATATGATCATAACCAGCGTAATGGTAATGGTCATGTTGGAGGCTTGGGTGGCCATTTGTCAGGGTATCGTCAACACTGCTCGCCCAGTGGTCGACTCAAAGCTTCGCTTGCTGGTCGCAAGGCCTCAAAAGGACTGGTAATTCCCTCGCTATATGATGTGCGAGTTGTCAGTACCGTAGTTAGATCACCAGCGTATGTACAGTAGGGTGCGGGTAGTAATAACCACGGCGGGTACGCGATGCGAAGCGGGAGCACTTTGCAAAGGTAAAGAATTCTGATAATGCTACACCTCTTGACGCCCCGCCTTAAATACAATTTAAATTGCCTCGAATTTTGAAACCAGATTATCTGACGTTCAGTCCAATAGATCATGTCAGCACCCGTTGACGGGAGCAGTTGGATGTGTGCCCAGGTTCGTCGCTACTTGCGCACACGCAGCATTGGCGCAGCGTCCCTGCATTTTTCTCTATATGCTGCCCATGCTTAGACAGATGGAGACACCCCAGCCGAGTCACGAGGCGCCGGGGTCATTTCGAGGCACAGGACCGCTCGATGGCCAACGAAACCTCCGCCATACCTCGAAACCGCAGGCCCCAATGCATGGCGGCGGTAAGTGCCAGTCAATTCGTGGCAATGGAAAAAACGTGGAAAAAGATATTGACTCTCACAGTCCCATAACGTTTAGAGCTACAGTCGAAAATGTCTCCACCTTATCTGTACTCATCATTAATAATACTTCAGTGACACGCTGGTGGCAGCTTGACATACACCTAGATTAATATTTTAACGCGCTACTTATATTTATTAGAGTAGAAGACCTGTGAAGCCCTGAGGCCTTGCGACCAGCAAGCGAAGCTTTGAGTCGACCACTGGGCGAGCAGTGTTGACGATACCCTGACAAATGGCCACCCAAGCCTCAATCATTACTATTACCATTACGCTGGTTGTGATCATATTGACGGCTACTCCGGCTTTTTCTTTTCTCGCGAGCTCGGGGAGCCGTGGCTGCATGACGCCGAGCGAACGTTGCATCGGCGCAACAACGCCGTGCTGACAGGCCGGGGGACGAGTGCGGCTGCCGGCACACAGCTGGCATTGCTGAACGACGACGATGATACCTATTCTTTCAAGGTTCGGCACAGCGTCCCCTTCGCTGGCCCTGCCCGCACACCCCAGGCTTTCCACGGCCCTCAAAGCCAAACCTTCCTTTCCGCCTCTCCCCGCCTACCTCGACTCTGCCCCACCTGTCAACACGTCCGCACGCTCCTGGTCCACTGGCGGGGCGCTCTCAACAGGACGGGGGGAGCAGGCAGCAGCAGCAGCAGCAGCTTGTGATATTGTCAGGCTGGCGTGGTCGCCTGCCACAACGCCCAGCAGGTGCTGCACCCATCCCTGCACACGACAGGGTAAGGAAGGAGGACCGCAGATGAGTCACCGATGCACGGCGAAGGTTGAAGGGGGAGGGTGAGGGGGAAGAACCGCCTTTCAACGAAGGCGGAGCTGCCTTCTGTCGAGAGTCGCTGTACTCGACGGCCACCGCTCTATCTTCCCGCCGACCGCCAAACGCCTCCTCAGGCCACCTCACCTACCAATAGCTTAGTTCCGAAGGAGCGTAGCGAACGTAGGAACTGAGCAAGGTTTGGTACGGCATAGTACGGCTGACTGAAGCTATATGTTTCGCTTTCTCTCCTGTTCAGGCATTCTGCCTTTCACAGTAGAGAGCACTCACTTCGCTGTGAGTGACCACTTTCCCTCCCTTTCTGCCCGAGCCTTCCTGGCTCGTGCCCCACCCGTGGTCACTGCTCGTCCCCCTCAGTGCTGGCGGCGGCGTCGCGGCGGCGGCCGTGCCGGCTGGCTCTGGCGTGATGATGGGGTTTTCGTAGCGCGCGCACGGAGCAGCGGGGAGCGGCCGCGGGGGGGGGGAGGGGTCGGTCGGAGAGACGGCCGTGCTCGCGGACCGGGATCAGCCCTCCGCTCACGGGGCCGTAGGCGGTAAGGGGCCAGCCCTCCGCCGGGTGGTGTGTGAGTGTGTGTCCGGCCGATCTGGCCGCCAGCAAGTTTTCGTCGGCCGGGGCGGCGGTGGGGTTTTTTGGCTTGTGGCCCCTGTTTCCTTTTTTCCCCGCTGCGTTTGCCCCGGTCGGTTCTTTCGCGTTGGGAATCATGGGGTCTCGTGGCTTTGCTTGCTGGGCGCTCTGCTTGGGCGCGGGGTCGGGTTGTGCTCGGGTGCTGTCTGGATTGCGGCGTGTGGCCGCGTTTCGCTCGCTTGCGCGCCGCTGCGCGCTGTTTCTTTGCTGCCTGTTGCGTGTGCCGTGCGCTTTCGGCGCTGGCTTTCGGACTGCCCTGCGGGGCGCTTGCCTGTCCTAGCGGCGCGCTCGGCGCGCGTCGCTCGCTGTTTTCTTGCGAGTCTCTGTGCTCTCTGCAGTGTAAATGGTCCGTCGTCAGGCCACTCTTCGTGCCCTGCTTGTTGCATCAGCAGCTTTAGCGCAAGTCAGCCGATAGAGTACCAAACCCTGCCTGCAGTCTGGAGCCCACTGTAGCAACACGGCCTCTGTGACTGTGCCAGTCAACACCAATTGTAACACCCACACTGTCACAGAAACACTACTGTGACTCCACAAAACTCCTACCTCCAGATGCCCCCATGCCGGCGCGCCTCCCTCAGGCTCACCCGCTGTACCTCTTGTCCGCACCAAGCGGGGAGGGTAGGGAGCACGTAGACACGCCGCTCCTCTCCCCGACCCCTCCGCGACCTCCCCGACCACCTCGCTGCAGATTGGCTTGGCGCCCGCTGCTGCCACCGCCGCCAGTGGTGGAGGTGGAGGTGGGGGTGGGGGTGGTGACCGCTGATGATGTCCCACAGCCGGTGAGCGCCGATGACCTCCCTCCCCAACTCAATTCCATTCCGTTCCCCTTTGCTCCTTTCTAAACTGTTCCAGGCGCGTGAGCATCTCGATCGGCGCAAAGTCATCACAGCATCAGCCGTCTGTCTGCTGAAGTCCATAATTCCGGAGCCAACGGCTGCGTATGAAAGGTAGGTGGGCGGGCAGGCGGCATTCGTTGCAGCAGTGTGCTATCCTGGCCATATCTGCACAGCAGACACAACCGCTTGCCTTGCTTATGTAGTTATGGATGATGCTCGGCAAATGAAGGCCCTCCCTGCTGGATGTGGCCGTACGTATCGGCAGGGGAACTGGGGGGACGCGGCGCTTGGGCTTCCATCCGGACATGTGAGGGCGCCAAGCCTAATTAGGACAGAGCGAGGCAGGAAGATGGGGGGACCCGATCGATCCGCCTTGATGCCAGCCAGCCTGCATGCATTCACGCCTTAGCAGCAGCCATGCATCTACAGCTTTTTGCAAATGTATGGCCTACGTACATGGCTTGCATGATTGAGGCCTGTGCTTTATCGTGAGGCGTGGAAGATGGACCGAGCACCAATCGGGGGAGGGAGCGAGGGGTTCCTGCCTATCTGGGCAGACAGGCAGGAAGATGGATCGCTACGTAGGTGCTAGGTAGGTGGGTGGGTGAGAATGACAGGTGGTGCAGCAAGAACCGTTTTGCAGTGGGGCCAAAAGAAGATGGTGTTGTTATACATACCGGTCTGGAAACATCCGGAGGGCGCAGAGCCAGAGGGCCAACTGGCCAGAACTGGCCGAACACAGCAGCAGCGAGGATGGATACAGCTATCTAGGAGGAAGGGCAGACGTGCAGGCGCGATGCAACATCATGGAGAACAGAGCACCTCTTAACCTCACCTCGCGGAAACAGCTCTCAGCTCCACACTTCGTTCGGAGGACAGCGCAGGCGCTGCCCTGCCCTGCCCTGGCTAATTCAAACGGGGGCATGTTTTTACGAGGCAGTGTGCAGGCGAGATATAGCCAAGCAATGCAGGCGCAGCAGCAGCGAGCTGATGAGTCTACGCAGCAGCTGCCCAAATTGCGGTCAGGCCAGTACTGGCTTGTGCTATACAGCAGTAGCCAGCGGAAGCCCCAAGCGCATAAAGAAGCTGTGCTGAGCGCTTGCTGCCCGCACATACATATCCGTAGCAACGGCCCCGTTGTATATGCAGCTTGCGTGCGTTCGCCGTTTCTCCTTCTCGGCACGTAGGTCGAATCGATGACGATGTACAGGCAGGCGGGTGCTGCGTGGTAGTTTCAGCACGGCCCGAGGCAGCGGGGCGGCAGGGCGGGTGGTGGTCGGTGCAACCGTTGCGGTACGGTGGTTCGAGGTTTCGAGGCAGGGAGGCTCCGAGAGGTCACACATACAGAGACAGAAGAGGATCCGTAGATAGAGCGAGATAGGGCCTACATGGGGGCTTTTTTGCCCTTTTTTCCCTGGTCATCGCTGCTGCAGTGAATGGCCACACAGTTGGCCCGCTGGCTCGTGGGACCCCTCCGAGGGTCATTCAGCTTCGCAAACGTTCCGTTTCGTCTCTCGTCCCAAAAGACCCAGGAAGTCGACACCTGCCCGCGCTCGCCCCTTGTGCTGACAGGATCCCAATGAACGAAAGAAGAGTATCTTGCCGCCACACCGCCCGGAGGGATCCGTCGCTCCCCTCTTGGCTGGCATTGGTATGCGTTACCCGGGGCGCAGGGGCGGGGTGCGCAGGGTGCAAGAGGCCCCGGAGCGGCAAACCTGTTTGCCCCCCTAACCTGTGATAGACAGCCCACAACGCCCCCGGGCCCCATATGGGATTTGACACATGACGAAACGTGCATCGTGCGGCGCTCTGAAGGACTTGACCCGGCCAGCAGTGCTCGATGCATGGCATGATGATCACCGGAGAGACATGCTGCTGCCGCTGCTGTAGGCCTCCGTCCGTGCTTCATCAGCGCAATCAGCGGCACATGCGGCAGTCGGGCCTACAAGCCTGCGGTGCCAGACCCGCCTACCATACCCCCTTCGTGTGACCCGTGGGTCGGTTCCAACTGCAAATACCGTGGAGACTGAACAAGAATGCAGCCTCGAGCGACATTGCGTAAACTCAAACTGCACATTACTGGCTCCATAGCAAGCAGGCGTGCCGAGGACGGAGGAGGACTTCAGACCCTCGCCGGTTTTGTTAGCGCGGCTGTAATGTCGCACCAGCTCACAATCGCATACCGGTATTTACAGTGTTGGTGGTTTTGTATTCAACATTAGTAGCCGTACAGCTTTCCTCAGGGTCGCCGGTCCCAAACGTCGCAACGTCGCAATGTCGTACATTACTTGTGTTCCGCCCCCTTACCGCACATCACCGCCCCTCCCCCCCCTGAATGGACACAACAGTGGGGATGCCCGCCGGTCAACCAAACCACCGCACCACCTGCACTGCATCGCACTGCCCTGCACTGCAGCACCTGCGGACCCAGCCAACCAACACCCAACGCCGGCTGCACGCGCGCACACAGCGCCCAGGACCCCCCCCTCCCACCACCACCACCACCACCACCAGCCTTGACAGCGCCGTCACAACAGCCACCCCTCCCCGCCCTTCACCGCCAACAACACCAAGGAAGCCGCAGCGCAACACAGCCCTCAGCTCTATCGGCCCCCTCGCCGCCGCCCGTCCGGCCCGCCGCCGGGCCGTCCAGGGGGAGGCAGGGCCGCGGCGCCCTGACCTGCCCCGCTCCGCGCACCGGCACCCGCGGCGCCGCCCCCACCCCCGCCTCCACCACCGCCCCCGCCACGAGGCGCAGGTGCCGGCGGGAGCGCAAAGCCTCCCCGCTCATCGTACTCGATCTCCGCGTCGGCGGTGCTCCTGCGCATGTATGTGCACACGTGAACAGCGGGGTGGTAAGCAGCGGACCGGTCCAGCAGGGGACCGGGAGCGAGAGGGTTGGGGCACAGAGTCCTCTCCTCGGGCTGTGGGGCTGTTGCTCGGGCTCGTGCGAATGGACGTGAGGGGCACCGGGTGAGGGGTATCGGGGGATGGAGAGGCACCAGCATGATGAAACACAGCGCCGCCGCAAAGCAACGCACCTTCGGCTGGCCGCGCCCGCGCCCACATCCGGCGTGATGCTGCCGCCGCGTCCCGAGGGGGCGCCGTGGCCGGGGCTGCCTCCGCCACCGCCTCCGCCTCCGCCGCCCCCCTCCGACTTGAGGTCCACGCGCCGCCGCTTGCCGCCAACCTCCGCCGCGTCCCTCTCCCGCTCGCCGCCGTCCTCCGCGGCGGTGCTGCGGCGGTTGCCGTGTCGGTCCTGTGAGCAGTTGGAGGGCGAGAGCAATCCACAGCGACAGTGATGTCATCATCATCATCATCCACCACATTCCCACGCATGCCACACCACCACTGCCTCACCACCCTTTCATCGTCACCATCACCGCCGCCGCCGCCGTCCCCGCCGTCCCCTCCTCCTCCCCCAAGCCCCTCACCCTGGAGCGCTCCGCCGACGGCGCCCGGTCCTTCCCGCCGGTGGCGCTGTCCGCCCCGACCGCCCCGCCGCCGCCGCGGCCTCCGCCCTTGACCTCGCCCCGCTCCCGCTCCGCCTTGTCCGCGGCCGTGACGGTTGAGCCCTGCGCCTTGTCCGGCCCGCGCTCGCCACGCCCGTCCTTGTCCTTGTCTGCGGGCCGGTCGCGGTCCTTGTGGTCCGCGCCCGTCGCAGCCTTCTCAGCGCGCTCGCGCTCCTTCTCCTCACGCCGCCGCTCCTTCTCCTCCCGCCGGGACTCCTCCTTGTCCTTGTCCTTATCCTTGTCCTGGTGATTGTGGTTGTGGATGTGTATGTGTATGCGTCCGGTGGGGCAGGCAGGACGGGCAGGCGGTGACGGACCGGCAACCAGCGGAGGGTCGCGGCGGAGGGACGGGCGAATTGTCAGGGTTGGGAGGCGGGAAGCCCCTCACAGCGCCCCTCACAGCGCTCCTGTGGCGCGGCCCCTTCACCGCGGTCCCCGGACGTCGGCACAAGGTCCCAGTCCGTGTGCATGTACGGCACCGCCCCCTACCACCGCACGGCAGGCTTCATGTGGCGTTTCTCACCTCCCGGTCTCCCTTGCTGCGCTCCTTGTCTTTGTCCTTGTCCTTGTTGCCGCCGCGCTCCTTCTCTCTGCAATCCAGGCAAGCAGACGGGCGGGTAGGCGGGCAGGCGGGCGGGGCAGGGCAGGCGAGGCAGGCGTGGGATGGAAGGGGCTGCAGGGACAGGCCAAGCATGAAGGGTTTGCCACTGCGAGGGGCGGTGACGGGGTGGGGTGCCCCGATAAGGGCGACGTGGACTGGAGGGGAGCCAAGTCCTGGGAGGGCGCTCGGGCACGCGCACTGCTTCTTTCTGTTCCGCACTACAAGTCCGGGCGGGACCTGAGGGGTTTTTTAGGGTGCGTGTTTCCACAATGACGGGCCCCAGACATACGGGGTCGGCCACCCATTCCACAGGCCACCCCGCAGCTGCTCGGGGGTACAGGCATCATGAGGCATACCGCCCATGATGCAAATGCCTGACCGAGGCCGGCCTTTTCCTCGGCCGCTGGCTCACTCGGCGTTTGCACCTCCGTCACAGCACAAGACGGCGACGGCCGAAAGGAGGTACCATGCTCGTCGTGGGGTCGCGTTCGCGTTCGTGTTCGTGTTCGCGTCCCGCCCGGTCGCGCTGTGGTGCGCTCCGCGCCACCCGACCCAATCTGGTGCCCACAGCTTCCCAGGTGAACAACTGTCGCGTCGGCACACAAGGGCAGCGCAGCGCAGCGCAGGAGGGCGCGCGGCGCAGCGCAGCCCTCTCCCCCCCAGTCAAACACACAGCGCGCAGCGCACCGCCCCGGACAGAAGAGCACGCAGCGGTGCCCCCCCCCCTCACAACCACGGAACCACCCCTCCCCCGCCCTCGGTCCCTACCTGTCCTTGTCCTTGCGCTTGTGCTCCTTGTGCTCCTTCTCCGGCTTTCCCTCCCGGAGGCCCCCAGTGGCCGCATCCGCGCCGCCCTTGTCGCCACCGCGGCCACTGGTCTCGGAGCCCGCCCGGCCGCCGGCTTCGGAGATCGTGTCAGCGCCATCCCGATCACCGCCGCCGCCGCCGCGCCCCTTGTTGCCGCCGCCGACAGTCGACCGCGTGTCGTCGGCGGCCGCTGCAGCTGCAGCGGCCGCCGCGCCGCCGCCGGCCTCGACGCGCTGCTTCTTCTGCCCGGCGCCGGCGCCGGCGCCACCGTCGGCAACGCGGTCGGCCCCCGCCGGCGCGCCGTCACCCTTGTCCACCTCAGCCCTCCCCTCCCCGCGCGGCCGCTTCCGTGCCGTCGCGGCGCCGCCCCGCCCTTGCGCACCGTCCTTTCCGTCCGCGGCCCCAGCGTCGCCGCCGCCGTCGGCTGCCGCCGTGGTGGAGCCGCCACCCGCCGCCGCCGCTTCGTTTGTCGCTCCTTTGGGCACGAAGGGCTTGGCCGCGGCGTTGAGCTGCCTGAGGCTGCTGCCGTCGGCTGCGGCGGTCCCCGGGATGGCGCCGGCCGGGCCTTGGCCCCCGGTCGCCCCCGCGGCAGGCCGCGCGGCTCCTCCCTTCGCCCCTCCCGCGGGCGAGTTGACGGCGCCTGTGGTACGACCCAACGGTACGACCGCGACCCAATGTGGAAGCACGCCGCGACCAGAGCTTGAGGAGTGCAGAACATAACATTGAGGGGATTCTGAAAGGCGGCCACATGCCCCTCTTCCTTTTCCTGTTCCTCTTCCTGCACCCGCCTGAGGGACCATCAGGCGCTGCCGCGGCGGCGTCCAAGGTCACCATCCGAACCCCCACTCCTGCACCACCCACCCACCCGCCGACACGCGCCCCAGCCCCAGCCCCACCTCGCCCCGTCGCGCCGCTCGCCAGCGCCGCCGCCGCCCTCTGTCGCTCCATGACTTGCGGCCCCCCGTAGTCCAGTTGGCTCATCATGCGGCCCGGCTTGTCCGCCTCGCGACTGAGGGCGATGAGGTAGGAGCGCGCGCGCGTCTTGATGTCCTCCCGGGGGTCCTCCTTTTGCAGCTTCTCGACCCACAGCCGGAACGAGTTGGCCGAGGGGATGGTGCCCGGCCACACCTGCACCAGCAGCAGCGGCAGCGGCAGCAGGAGGAGGTAAGGAGGAGGTGAGGAGGAGGATGGAAGGTGGGCAAAGAGGAGGTGAGGAGGAGATAAGGAGGAGGTGAGGAGGAGGTAAGGGGGCGGAGGGGAGAGGGTGAGGATGGAGGGGGGCATGGATAAGGGCGCCCTAACAGGTAGACGAGGGAGAGGGGGCAGAGGGCGGTAGGGGGAGGCCGGGGGAGGCCGGGCTAGGGGGCGATTGCGGCGTACCCGTAGCGGTGGCA